>JANHGN010003673.1:0-15661 GCA_024605025.1 Megaceryle maxima | reverse complement strand
AAAAAAAAAAAAATAGGGTGAAAAAAAATATAAAAAGAAAAAATGTTTTTAATAAAAAAAAGAGAAAAAAAAAAAAAAAAAACAAACAAAACACAAACCAGCAACAAAACAGACTCTGTATGAACATGAAACTTTGTTCATCACTTGCATACTAAACAACACAGGTTTAATGTCCTGTCCATTGTAAAAAAAAAAAAAAAGACACAGAAAGAGCTTTTTCTGCAAAAGGCTGGTACGTATGGTTCAATTTAAGCCCCCCGCTGACCTCCCAGCGATGCTTGGGCTGCTCATGCGCTCAGCGCCCGGCACACGCATCCGTCCTGGCAGGATCGAGCCCGCAGGCGCTGCTGAGCGGGGTGTTGCTGCTGCCGACACTGCTGCTGCTGCTGCTGCTGTTGTTATTTTCCACAAGGAAATATTTCGGGTCTGCCCTAACATTAGTGCAACATATCACTCCAGCTGCATTCCCCGCTGACTGGAGTCTGTTTGATGAGTAATTAGGAGACCTTCTCCTTAGTTTGTTTGACATATTTTACAAAACATGTGAATCTGTTAAAAAATTGCTTGTTCATTTAAAAGACAGAGTTCCTAAATGAAGTAGGGTATCTGCTAAATGGATGTAATTTTAGGATCCTTTTTTTTTTTTTTTTTAATATGTTAGAACTTCAAACACAATAGGATCTCTTGCCTTAAAAAGGAATTTTTTTTTCTTTCTATTGAGAAGTAATTATTCTGTTTCTGCATCTGCGTAGCTTCACCCAGAGCTCATACAGAGAAAATCTCTGTAATACTTAGAGATAAACATATCTAGACATACAGAGATCCATGTGTATACTTAAGTTTGTTTATATTTTACACCCACACGTCAAAACTGGTATCATTAACTACTTACTAGCAAGCAATAAACACAGCCCTCTTTCCTCTGCCCAGATCAAAGGTAAACACTTCTTTCTTTATTTTCCATTAGGACATCTTTAGCAAGGAAACCTCACAGAAAATGTTAAATAAGCCTTGAATCCGTGAATATTCCAGCACCCATCCCACTCCTTTTGTGAAATATACTTTGAAGATTATCTGCTGCTTCAGGTTGTGTGATTTGAGCTGGCAATTTAACTTTCCTAACTATTGCAGCACTGTGTAAGTAAAGAGTTAATTTTTTCTTGGTTTGAAACCGTTTGGATGTTTTTAAAAGGTAAATATGATTTTCTTCCCTTCAGCTCTTTAACTGTGCAAAAAGAAGTGACAACTCTCAGCACCCATAATTTTGGTCAAAGTTACTACTCGCAGTATTCAAAATTAAAAATGTTAATTGTTATTAATTTCTTTAATGTTAAAAAAGACCTCTGGCATTTAAACCCTACTGACCCAAAGGTTAAAGTCTTCGCCCAAAAAACAATGCTATAATAAGGTTATGCTAGCTAAGGTTTAAATCCTTTTGTATTTTAAGATGTAAGTGAAGGGATGATTTAAAAGCCCCATACTTTTCTAGTCAGCTCTACTTATTGCTTCAGGCTGAGCATTTTGTTTTTCCCTTTTTTCCTTTTTTTTTTTTTCAGTGAACACTCAGTTGCTTATTTTGGGGAAGCATCTCATTTATCTGAGCCTTCTTCTTCCTGAGACTTTTTTCCTGCTGGTGAATTACCACATGGCACATCAATAGGTTGCAAATTATATAAGGGCTGTGTTTAACTTGCAGCCGGATTGCCATTGTCATGAGGGTCCGCGTCTTTTAGCTAAACTGTCTTTTTCTCAAGGAATTTCAGATGTCTGTAATTGCCGTTCCTTTCAGCACAGCTTAAGGTATCAATATCAACTCGATTTGAATATCATAAGTGGGAAGTTGCTCTAAGCAAAACAAAAACATGTCAGTTGCCCAGGTGACATTTTGTAGCAAACAAGGAAATCACAACTCCAGGAAGTGTTGTATTTTATGCCAACAACAATATGACAGTTTTCTCTGTAAAGAAAACATGACACTTTTCCAAATATCAGAGGATGCCTCCGCTGCTCAAGGGATTCCTGTACTGTCACTGAAATGGAAGGTCACAGGCTGGTTTCATGATTTCTATAGTTTCAAAATGTTGTGGTGGAGCGTTTGCACGCTAAATGCTGTAGGCTAAGGGAAATCTTTCCCTTCATCTCTGAAAGAAGTGACAGGAAGAAAAAGGTCCTCCTTTGACAGCAGTAACCTCTAGGTCTAGAGGTTCTGCCCCAAGCAACTCTGAAGTAAAATTACCTATGTTAATGTGTTGTCCTCGCTGTCAGCCAGGCACACGTGTGCGAGCGTGCATGAGAGTGCAAAAACAGAGCAGAAGCTTGCAGCCCGGAGGAGGGGTTGTGTTGGACCATGCCAGCCCATGAGAAGCATCTCAAAATAGCCCTAAAAGAAGTGTTTTGGGTTTTCTTTTTCTTTTTTTTTTTTCTTTATTTTTTTATTTCTTGGATAGCCTGGGCCATGCAGGAACCACAGTAAACACTCAGGTCCCGTTTTTACCTGGCCTCGAATGTAATGAAGACTGAAAAGTTTCTGCAAACAATTTCTTTTAAGAGGTGGGGTTTCCAGTTTGACTTCAAGAAGGTAGGGACCTACTTGCTATGCTAGTACCTAATTTTTGAAGTTTAAATAAACAGACTTTTGCTTTAAGCCAGAAAATGTATTAACTTCAAGGCTATGGACAGGATCAAAACACATTTGTTTCCAGCCTTCCTCCTTTTTTATTCTTCCCTCTCCCCCTTAAAAAAACCACACCTTAGTCTATAGATTATATACTTCCTGCTGCCCTTTTTATAAGCAATAAGAATTTAATAACTGAGGGCAACTCTATAGTAATATTTATATGGGTCAAGTGGCTTAAAAGTATGCAATAAATGTAAAGTTATGAACCACATTGCCCCTTTTTAAATAATGCAGCTAGCACCAAGATATTATGTTTCATATTCTGGAAAAAGGTGTTTTAGCCTAGGCTTTAGGAGTACACCAGACATGAAAAGTTATACTGATCCCATAATAAAGTCACTGCCTGCTTAATATGGTGTGTTATGTAGAGCTCCAGATCTTAATAGCAGACCACAGCAAGAACGTCCCAGATGATATCAACAAAACCTTAGCTTTCTCATTAGCAATCAGCAAATTCTCCTGGTGTCTGCTAGTTTCAAATAAGGGCAAGTGCCTCTATTCCTGGTGTGAAGCCCAATAGGATAATAGAAATAATGTAGTCTAATCAGTGGTGAACACATGAGATTCCCCTCGTCAGAGCAGGCGGCGGTGGGTTTGGTGACTCCCCTTCAGCAGCTTTTAATGGGCTTCCCGGTCCTGAGGAGTGGGATCGGTGTGACAGCAAGAGAGGGAGCAGAAAAATCTGCCTCGTGCGGCTCCACCATCATCTCTCTGAGGGAGAGCAGCTGGTTTTGCACAGAAAAGAGGGGTTTGCGGGTATTCTTATTAAAAAAAAACAAAAAACAAACAAACAAAAAAAACCCCTAAAAAATATCTTATAATCATTGCTTTGAATATATGAAGGAATGCTGTGTGTGGTTTTTGTATATATAGACATATATATGTCTTTGTGTAGGGAAGGGAGTTTGGTTCAATTTGGCCTCATCAAACCATCTCCTTCTTTGATAAATCAGATCAAATATTTGTCATCACGGACCAAATGACCATTCCTTTGTTGGTTGGCACGCTGCCGATGTCTGCACACCTGAGCTGCTACCTGCATTAATTTTATTATCTCTTTCTTATTGCTGCATAGATTTAAACATATTTTGTGTTTGGACATTTGCAGCACAGTATTATTAAGTGTGTGGACAACCGTTGCTGTGAACTCTTATGCTGGGAGTGTGAAGGACACAAGATCCTACTGCTCTTGCAGCCTAAATAATCTATGCCTACACTTGGGGAAATGCAGAATACTTTTAGTTTTTTGTACTGATTTTATAATTGCAAGTTGGTTTTGATTTGTTTTGTTTTGTTTTGTTTTTCCCCTTGTGAATTTTGTGTATTCTTAGAATAACACCGGTTTCTATTTAAGAGCAATTTTTGCACTCCTGTTCAGTCCTGGTTAAAAAATAGGCGTGCGAACGTGGCTGATATCATGCAAGGAAATGCAAGTCTAAGCTGCAGCAGCGTAAACAAAAAAGTGTTTTAAGAGGTGCTTAACTGCGTTTTGAACCCTGATTAAGCCTAAGGTTACTCAGTGTTTATATGTGCATTTGCAGTGCACTGGGAAAATTCAGTGTTTAATGGTTCCTGTGCTGATCTTTTGTTAGTGCACTGGGCTGCGGTGCCTAAGAGCAGTGATTACTGGCCAGATTAAAAACCACAGAAGCTCTTTCTTATTCTGACTTTTGTCCAACTTCATTCATGTTGATGGGAAGCAGGGGTCCTTATATCTCTTATAGTCAAGATTTTTTAAACTGACACCACAAGTCAGTCCCCCGAGCTCTGATTTAGCTGCTGGAGCAAGTAGCACGATAAGGTAGTGCTATTTTGTATACATTCAGCAAATTGAAAGTAGTTTCCATCCATGGGTCTCATTACAATTTAAGAGTCAAGCCTAAAGGTTCTTGAGTCTGATTTTTTGTTTTAATAAACGTGAGATGGTAGGTGGACAAGGATGGTACCCACGAAGGGCAAACGGCTCAAAACATAAATGGGTAATAATGAAAGGCATCGAGGCAACACCACAAAGCCTCTGGCTTCCAACTTTGCTGGGCTATTTTGAATTCTGTGAACGACCTTGCAGAGTATTTTATTCTCCTAAAATAACAAGCAGGTCAATACCAGTCCTGCTGGTGTGATAAAATGCAGTAATTGCTGAGCAGGACATGTCCACAAAGGAGCCAGGAGAGCTGATCTGTGGGATCGAGGACATTTTCACCATCAGGGTCAGGAGATCCTGACAGTTCAGGATAGTCCATGGCAAAGAAAGACAAAGCATGTCAAGGCAGACTGAAAAAAACCAGCTGATGGATAAGGGTGATGTTACCAAAGGGAAAATTGTGTTGGCAAATAAATGCATGTTTACTAAAAGAAAGCCTCTTGTTTATGAGAAGTGAGAGGTGAAATCGTAGACTACTGATGCTAAATTACATGATTATTGTGCTCAAGTAAGAGGGGGAGGAAAAGGGCTTTGGTATGAAGTTGGCTCCAACAACGTACAGGCCCCAGCTACCTGCACCTCCAGGTATTTAGGAGAAGGTTTCTGATATCAAAGCAGGGAGGCTGTGGAGCAGACTCCATATGTAGGTAACGATGTGAAAAACCACTAACGGCTCTTAAAGCAGAGTCTGATGACAGGGGATTAGAGAAGATGTTGTCTGCAATAGAAAAGGCCTGCATGGGAAGACCCCAACAGCCTCATTCAGGCCAGTTTAATGGAAACGCCCTGGAAACAGGCAAAAGCGAGGCACACCAAGCTCAGCCTGTCTGAATTTCCATTTTATGCTGTTTTCATTATTATGGCTTTAATCCATGCAATTTCCAGGGATGAGGAGCGTCTGGGCTCAACCACTGAAGCTCTGCGCTCTGGGAGGGCACCTCACAAGATGTTCTGCAATAGTAGGGGCAGGGTTTGAGCATGTATTTTACCAGAGAAAGAGGTTTTGGAGTGATTTCAACAGTGCTGGTGTGATAGAGAAGAATTCAGGGAATGAGAGGTATAAGACAGGCTAAGAGGAGGTTTACTCATTTCAGGGAGAGTTGATATGTGGGTCCACCACCCTGATGTGATGCCACCTCTCTGTATCTTACTCTACATTAGAAACAGATAAAAAAAAAAAAAAAAAAAAAAAAAAGAAAAAGAGTAGAGTAGAGGAAGGGGGAAAGGGAAGTCTTCATTCATGGTTAGTAGATATGACATTAAAATGTAGGCACCCAGCAGGGGTTTCCAGCCAATATCACCACCATTGTAATTTAGAGAAATTTAACATCTTGTGGACATTTGTGTATCCATATTTATAAGTTACCGAGGTATTTAAGGATAAAACTAACTCCAAGTAATTCCCAAGGAAAAAAGAGATAGGACAAGAGGAACCTGCCTCAAGTTGTGCCAGGGGATGTCTAGTTTGAATATTAGGAACAAATTCTTTCCTGAAAGGGTCATCAAGCACTGATCCAGGCTGCCCAAGGCAGTGGTGGAGTCTCTGCCCCTGGAGTGGTTTCAAAGCTGTGGAGATGTGGTGCTGGTTTAGTGCATGGTTTAGTAGTGAACTGGCAGTGCTGGGTTAATGGTTGGACTTGATCTCAAAAAGGTCTCTTCCAACCAGAACAATTCTATGATTCTAGCAAACCAGTATCTATTGCCTGAGGCTCCGAGACACCAAAATTTCCTCTCTCCATCATGGGATAGCATTAAAATGACACTCCTAAGGCCTGCACCTAGGAAATGTCATTTGCATTGTGGCTTTCATTGCATCCCTCATGTGGGAACCTGAACCTCAAAGGCTTTAAAACCTTGTGCGCTTGCAGCTTCTGCGTGAACCTGACAAGGGATCATTAGTAACTCACTGATGTCTCTCTCTGTTTGTTCTATTTCATGAGGCACTTCCCCAACTAATTTAAAATAAAGCTTGGTGTTTACTTGGTTTCACAAAATGATGCTATTTCCACATTCCCCCCCTGCCTCCCCAAGATTACTGTAAAGGCTTGAAAAGGAATATTTACATAAACAGGTTTCAACTTCATTAAGAACAGGTCAGGAAAGAAGGGCAAATCTGAGTGGAAGTGAAATAAAGCAGAGTGCAAGATCGAGTAGCTGATCTTGTCATTTAGGGCTGTAAAAGAAGAGCTTCAAATATGTAAAGGACTGGAGCAGCACTGCGAGGGAGCCACATCGTTGCCAAACTCCTGTAAAACTCAAGATAAAATGGAGGATGAGGTATGGGGGGTGATGGAGGAGCACAGCTCTGCTTCTGGGCTGGCATTGGTGACAGCAGTGGTACAAGGCTGTAAACCATACAGCAACTGTGCATTCTGACTTTGCACTGGAGGCCTTTGAAGTCCATAAACTAGGACATGGTTTTTACTTCAGCACATGGTTTAGTGGTCCCGATAATATTTAGTAGATGGTTGGACTTGATGATCTTGAAGGTCAATTCCAACCTTTATGATTCTATGATTCTATGAAATTTTAGTTGTTAGCAACCTCTCAGGACCCACAGATATCCTAAAGGATAAAACCTTTAGGACAATATATAGTTGGAAGTAAGCGAGGGTGGCAATGTGGTGAGAATGCTGTCAGTCTCTCAGTGCGAGCTGTGCCCATCACCCCAGTGTGATACTGGGCATCTGCCGGGCCCAGAACTTCACTCACCAACTTCTCTTTGTGTGAGCCATGGCCATCACTCTTTCATAATGCTGGGCATCTGCTGTGCCCAGAACTTTGCTCACTGACTTGAGGGAACGATACCTCCTGTGAACTCATTGCAGGAGCCGAGGGGCGTCTCACGTGGACAGAAAGAAAAAGAATTAGTTTATGGAAAGCGGATGGGTACGGTATGTAAATAAAAGCGAATCGCATCCTCATTATGTGGGCTCTTTTGAATAAATGTTAGCCTTTAAGTGCCAGCTGTCACTCTATGCATGGCCTCCCTTCTTACAACTAACCTCTCTGTCACCTCGCCTTGTCTCCCTAACTTGTCCTATTATGCAGTACCAAGCTGAGTCATTGTTTCAAGCAGGAGGTGACATGTTAATAGCTTAATAATAGTATAATCTCGCAAATAATAATATGCTGTCACACTGTCTGAAGCACAATGTTTACAGGAGAAGTGGTAATGTATGATGACAGTAATTTGAATAAAAATGAATTTACTGCTCTTGTCTCATTTGCAGTAAATTTTCGCATCTTTCATGCACAACTGGTGCTCCATGACCTCTTTCATTATTGTGTTCTCAGTGGCTGCTGCTTGCTTTAAAGTGAAAGGCAGGCAAATGAAACAGAAACCTGCAGCTTAATAACTGATTTCCAGAAAAGAGTTCACACCGTGCCTTCTGAAAAATCTCACTTTGTTTGTTTACGAAGATGATACGGTGTCGGGCAGGCTGTTTAATTAATGCAAGCTGGAGGTGCCGATTGAAAAGCAGGCACGAGATGATATGATTATGTATTGACAATTTACAAAATTATTGTCATTAAAATGTGTCAGAGGGGGAGGAAAAAAAAAAAAGTGCTTGGAATACAGAGAGGGTTGTTTGTTTGAAAATAAAGTTTGCGCAGCTTAAGAAAAACCTGTTTTCAATGCTCTTGGTGTTGTCTGATGTGGAGAAAAGCAATCCTGGGCTCCCTCTTCGATACAGGGAAAGTGTAGAAAGCTATCCATGTTATTGGCCTTAGTTAATTATAAATACAGGCTGGTATGATAGTGGGCTGGTAAAATTGATCCCTAAATATACCAAATATTTGGTTGTGGTTCACACTGTGGGTGGTTTCCTAACTCATCCTGACGTATGTGCTGTATGATACAATCCTGCTGTTTCTATGTATGGTACAGAGCAGGACTCCTGGTACTATTCTGACAAATAAATAGGGAATCTAGTCTAGATCAAAACTGCCTTTCGAAAATTCAAATTCCTAGGACAGTTCTGTTTCTCTAAAAGAAAAAAGACATTATTATGTGATGTGGTTCATTTGATGAAAAAGAAGAAAGTTTACAACTCACAAATGATATGCCTGGACTAAATTTAGTTTGATGGAATGAGGACAACTAATTGAAAATTGCTGGGACTTAAAACACTGCACAGGACACATTCTTCAAAACCTGCTGTATTTTATCTAAGTTTAAGTGAATGTATAGAAATAAAAGATGGGTTCTGCATGACCTAGTTCATGGATTGAAGTAATTAAGACTGCAGGTTGCCTCTGTATATACAAATGCACCTATATATTTTTTTTCATTACTTGTACTTTATAGAATAGTATTCATCTGGAACAGGTTGCACAGGGAAGTTGTGGATGCCCCGTCACTGGACATGTTCAAGACCAGGTTGGGCAGAGCTTTGAGCAACCTGGTCTAGTGGAAGGTGTCCCTGCCCAGGGCAGGGGGGTGGGAACTAGATGATCTTTAAGGTTCCTTTCCAATTCAAACCATTTTATAATTATATGATTTTTATGCTCTATGCAGTAAAATAAACAAATCATGTGCAGTGTGTGGCTGAAGGGTACCAGGGACCTCTATTGTGGGTGCCAGGATGCAGCAGCACTCAGCTGCCCATGGGGCTGTGGGTGTGCAGGAGGAGCAACCAATATAACCAATAAGAATCATAGAATCACAGACTGGTTTGGGTTGGAAGGGACCTTTAAAGTTCGTCTAGTCCAACACCCCTGCAGTGAGCAGGGACATCTGCAACTTGAGCAAGCTACTCAGAGCCCCATCCAAACTCACCTGGAATGTTTCCAGGCATGGTGCATCTACTACATCTTCAGAGACATTGCATATAGGAGGAAACTTCCAATCCTTATGCTAACATTTACCTTTCAAGGGTGACATTCTGAGCAAAACTAAGTCAGTAAACGTAGATTGCACAGAAGTCATGCTACCAGCTGTAGAAATCTGCTCCCCACGTAGGCATCTATAGAGATGGCAGAAGACAGAACTTTGAGGATGTCTCTCTGATACTACTCTCTTTGAAACCAGAGGAAAACATGCTGTCTCCATTAGAAAAGTGCAGGGGCTGGTGGTGTGACGTGTTCAAATATATGCTTAACTTCAAACGTCTCAGTGGTTCCACTGAAGTAAGGGCAGTGCTATTTGCATGACTCAAGTTACGCATGGGACGGATGGGTTTCATAAGCCCCTTGCAAGGCTGAGCTTGGTTTTGCACTGAATGTTCAGTTTTGGTTTCTATGAGAAGTGCCAAGGGCTTCGGTGGGATTACTCAGACAAGCAAGGGCTGAGTGACCTCCTCTGGTTAACTTGCAATCCAATAAATTGTTCTGCTGAAAAGGTTTTCCATTTTCCTTTGGAACATATTTTCTCTTTAAAGATGTTTTCCCAGTGAATGTTTAACATTTTTTGTCTCCAAAAGTATTTAATATCCCTTTGGAAATCCCAGTCCTGTGAATTAAAAATCAGAATATTTGTGACATCATAGACCTAAATAATGATTAATGGAGATTATGTGCAAAAGGGTAGAAAAGAACAGGACAACAAAGTCTCACTTTGGCTGATGGAGTTTATTTCATCTCTTTAAAAGGTCTCTTTTCCCTGAATCACTGATGTTCAAGGGGATATCTACACTTCTATGTTGTGCTTGAAACTGAAAGGTCCTTTCTAGTGCTTAGTGCTACCTTTTAATTATTTCAATGTAGGAGAGTGATTAAAGGTCTAAATTAGATGTATTTAAGACTGGTAAATATGTCACAGTTCTGAACAGCCAACATCATCTCCCAGACAGATATGCTAGTTACTTGCCAAAATGCAAGAAAGTTTCACAGGGACAAAACCCAACCAACCAACCAACCATTGTATTTGTGGAAATAAATAGTTAGTGGACCTGATTTTCCTGGTGTGAGAGTCAAGTGGAGTTTTTAATTGACTCCAACAGGCGCTGGATCAGGCCTGTGGGGTGTTTGGTGCTCAGTTACAAGTTAGTGCTCTCCCTAATCACCTTGTTCTTTAAAGGAAATAGATACTAAACGGGAACCATCTGGTAATACATTCTGTACCTCTTAATTACTATGTTTTGAGTGGCACCTAAATAAATTTCATTTACAAGCACATGACTGCTTGTCAAAAGCTCTGTTGATAATTTTATTATTGTAGTATACCCTCTTGCTTAATGACCCTGGCCCAGTAAAGTCAGGAATATTTAGCTCTATGGCAAAAAAAAAGTGATTGTCTTAAAAAGGGAAAGACAAGCTCAATCTTTCATGTCACGTTTTTAATTATCTGGGAATGTTTCTATTTCTGTATTGTAGCTCAGCATACATCTATACATGACATGGTGATATATCTGTGGTAAAAATGACCAAAACTCTGATTTCTTGGTGAATAGGAGAAGTTGAGGCAGGTCCGTGGAGACCCCTGGTATTGTTGTAAAGTGTCTGTGTTATTTTATGATCCGTGTGTTTCTGTCTAGATGTACTGTAGCATTTAGACAATTTTCTCTTTGTTAGCTGCAGGAAAAGATCAATATTATAAAGAAGTCAAGTGACTCTGTGAATTAGTCTCCTGCGTTTTCACCCTGGGAAGTGGGGATTTAAACCCTCTCCTTGGTTTCAATGCTGAGCCCAGACCCTGTTCAAGGTCCCCATTGGAGCTTCCCCCATATTTGGAGGCTTTAATTTTGGGGTTACAACCTATCCATTGCTGGAGCTGAAAAATGTATTTCCTAGGCTCTTAGTAATCTCTGGTGGAAATTAGTCTGTATTACAAAATCAACATATAATTTGGCAGGATACACTGTGATTGGCAACATCCATTAGAGACAAGCCCGAGACTGCGCTAGGATGGAGTGGTTGGTGCCCATGGGGACATGCCACCACTACACTCTCCTCACTGTGGTACCCTGGATCTCCTGGAATGGTTGTTTGGGGTGTAAGGAGAGAATATTTTTCTCATGCTACAATGTCAAATTATGGCACATCTGCTTGCTGGGGGTGAGCAGCATCCTGCACAGCAAAACCTCAGTCCATCCAAGTGCAATACATGTCAAATACAAAACAAAAACAAAACAAAAATTAAAAAAAAATATATTTTAAATCACCACTAATATACAACTTTTGCTACATTTTGTTGGCAAAGCTCTAATTCATCTTTGTGTTTGAATGTCTTTTTAAAATAACAAGTTGGAAGAGACAGAATTACTAGGAGGAAAGGCAGAGGGAAGATTTCTGGGAAAACAGGAGGAATGTAGCACCTGGAGGGTTTTTGTCCACTTCTTTGGGATGTGCCACCCATGGGAAAACATAGCCATGTAAAAAGTAAAACAGCTTTATTTCTAAATTCATGGCAAATTAAAAAAGGAATCCTACTGCTCTCAGCAGGATCCTTTATTCCTTTTTAGTTGCAATTGATGGTTTTTCTCCTCTCAAAATAATTTTGTCTCTAGGTCTCAGTCTTGATGTGGGAGCTTAAGGAAACAGATAAGCTTTCAAATATTTTTTTTATCCCTACTTCAGCAATCTGGAGTTGAAATAGCATGTAAATTTGGAGAGGTGCTGGTAAAACAGAGAGTATGGTCATCACCAGGCGGGTTTGTACAGTCGGGTTTGAGCTGCCAGAGAGGGAGATGGAGAATTCACCATACACAGCAAATTGTTATACTCTACGATACAATATCTGGATTTGAAGCTGATATTTAAAGAGGGCACTTGCTTTACTTATGAGATTAAAGGCGAATGCGCTCTTTTAAAAATGAAGTCATGCTGTGTTTTGCACCTTTTGACACTTATTAACTCAGGTCATTAAAAAGAGGCTAATTAAAAAAGAATGTAAAACAAAAGAGTCATTTGTCTATCGCCGAGCTGGGTTCTTCATGTACACTGGCTGGAGGCAGTCTCTGTTTAAACCTTGGGTACAGAAAGCACTGATAGCCACTGGGGCATGCTTGGAGCTTGTCATGGCTTTTGGCGAGACTGTGGTCCGGCTCATTATGCACCTCATAAAGAAGAGAAGTCATTGTCATCAAAATTAGCTGAAGCTGGAATTTACATTCATGGAAATTTTGGTTTCACCACCGTCCTCTGGGGCTGGACAATAAAGGAAACCTTTTACCAGCTGCAGTTAAAGTAAGTGAAGTTCAATAAATGCTTAGTGCTTCATTAAGGCATTTCCGAATGTACTCTGCTACACGCACGTGATATTTTACAGCCGATGAGAATCTGGTACAAGCAGTGTGTGAAGTTCACCAGTTCCTGGTGCACGAGCTGTACATGGCACACACAAACCCAGCTTGTAACGAGACTGGCCTCTTGGACCCCCTATTTATCCCTAAGATGTTTCTGTTCTTCCAAAGGCAGACTTTGTTAGCAGGCACATTTTCTTTGGTAGGGTTAAAAAAGTGTTGTCTTTTTTTTTTTTTTTTTTTTTTTTCCCACAGGAATAATCTCTTCTGATTCTAGTCAGGGAGTCCTCCCAAGGAATTCCAAGAGGATATGGACAGATTTGTGGAATTTTTTAACTAAAAGCATGTCAGATCAGTGTTGTACTGCTTGGTCTACCCTGGAGCTCATCCAAGTTGAGGTGAAGTGGAGGTATTTCAAGGGCAGGAGTTTTGCTGGGAGGGTTTTACATCCCATCAAGCTCCTCAAAGGAAGCTGTAAATGCTGGTTAGGCCTGGGGGATGGCCACCTCTTCCCATGCAGGCTCAAGTGATGGTGCTTGGCACTGTTTTTGCCATGCTGCCGCAGGCCCAAGGCTGTCAAGACATTTATGGAAATATCTCCAGCAGGGTTTCAATCATTTCCCACAACTATGTACCTTGCTGACCGCAGAGCAGCAGGTCAATTACCAAGCGTTTCTAGAGAGGGATCTCCAAACAGAAGTGCTCTCCTCCAAAAATCCAAGATTTGTGGGTTGGAATCGATTTTGACCGCTGTTTTTTAAAGCCTCCCCAGTCTCTCCCCACGCAGATGACCGTAAATTCAGTCCAGAGCCTTGATTCATAAGGTATTTAAACAGATGCTCTTATTTAAACATAAATCCTATCATAAACTTCAAATTTATGCTTACATGATATCCTGACTTAGGGTCTTAGAGCTGGAAAACACAAAGGGATTAATGAACTTAAGGAAAAGGTTAGGAATGTCATTCAAATGCTGATTGAGGCAGTGGCCTTTCTGAGACAAGGTCTCTCCAGTGCTGGAGTCCAGCCCAAGCCTGGGAGAGGGTAGGAGGCAGAGTGGGCTAGATCCTGCCCTGGTCTCAGGTGGGTCCCCAGATACAGTGGCATCAGGGGACCACCTCCACCTCCTTGATCCCTGTGCTGGTAGAGCCAGCCAAAGCCCTGGCAGCAGCCTCTCAGACCCTTGCTTCTTTTCCCAGCCAAGGATGGCTCTGGGGGGCAGCCAGCAAAAGCGGACAAGGGAGTTTTGAGAGAAAAAATTAAAAAATTAAAAAAAAAAATAAATCAGAAACCTGTGTGCCAAGTTCAGAGCTTCAAAATGAACCCCACACAGGACAAAAGGGTTAATAAACGTCTGCAGCAAAGCTCCTGGTGCTGGTGGGGGCTTCGTTCATCGCGGGAGGGAGCGGGACCTGCTTTGTGCAGGAATCTGGCTGTAACCAGAATATCCTGCAGGAAGCAGTCGTTTCAAACAAGCCATTTTTTGTTCTGGAATATAATTAATACATCAGGTCATGTTTTGTACTGCCAGTGGCGTGTTTATTACATTATTACTTCACAGACATTTTTAGCTGTAGTCCAGGAGTTAGGAGTCACTGGCTTTCTTGCAGAGCTATCCCATTTAAGCAGGGTAGGTTTATACCTAGTCTGTGAATATTCATGTCTCCTGAAAATAATAACAGTATTATTGTTGCTGAAATCTTCAGGGAAGCTAGCTGCCAGTGAGAGATTATTTAAAGCAGGTTCTCCCATCACCCCTCCCAAATGAAAATGCTCAGAAAAATCCTTATAGACAGATAGGTGCAGGGTTGTGGTTTGTTTTTTTTTTTTTTTTTTTTTTTTTTTTTTTTTAAAGCCATGTTTCCAAGGATAAAATCTTACTTGCAAAGATCCTTATTACATGTGCGTACCCTTAAGCTGCTGAGATGACACCACCACTTACAGGTGGTGGAGTGAAAGCAAGCAAAAGCACCAAACCCCTAAAGTCTCAAGTCACTGCAATCATCTTCAACTCCCAAATTGTCCTGGAAGGAGAATAGCATCGGATTTGTCTTAGGCTGTTTGGCCAAACTGGGGCACAGATGGGATAATGACTTTTACAAACAGCATTTTGATGAGAGGAGGGGAGAAGGAATCATATGTAAAATGCACAAAGGCTGCATAAACACACTGATGCCTGCAGCTGGAACAAACTAAAAAGATGTTTAATAATTTAGAACCAAGCAGGCAGGGCCTGTGCAGCTGTTGTGTGCAGGGGACCATGAAAGTCTTCCATTTGACAGCTGGCTCCATCTTTCCCCAGTTGCTACGTGAAGAAGCGAATGCAGATTTGGGATTAGCCAATCCCTGTTACCCCTGCCCATCTGCCACCAAGACCCCCAGCTCCGGCTCCTCTCGCCGGAGAAGCACAGACATAAAAAAGTCCACACTCTCCCAAACATATGTATGCATCAGTATCAGCCGTCAGCCGTTCGGAGGATCTGTTGACATGCCGCCAGTACATGGCTGCTGTCGTTTTTGCTGCAGGGCACATTTTGCATTTCACACATTTGCAGAAATACAAAATGCTGTTGGATGCAAACAATTCAGGGCCTAATTGGCTGAATTACTTCAATGTTACCTTGTGTCCCCCACCTGATTAACATAGCTCAGCTGGGAGGGCTGGGAAGGAAGGAGCAGAGAGGGATTTGGAGGGCAGGTGAAGCTGTATTTGCCCATGAAAGCGAGATCCTTAGCGAAGTCCCAGCTGAGCCGGAGCGGGGCTGTGCCAGGCAGAGAGCTGTGAGCCGGGAGGGGAGATGCCGAGGGGGCTGCGGGCTCCCATTTTTCGGGGCTTTCCTGATGCTTTGAAAAAAAAAAAAAAAAGAAAAAAAA
>JANHGN010003672.1:0-40803 GCA_024605025.1 Megaceryle maxima | reverse complement strand
TGGGGCAACTGGGAGGGCTCTGTGGCAACTGGGATGACACTGGGACATCTGGGAGGACACTGTGGGGGGCAACTGGGAGCACTGGGAGTAATTGGGTCAACGGGGGGGGGCAATTAGAGGTTACTGGGGCAACTGGGAAGGCAACTGGGAGGCCACTGGGCCAACTGGGGGGCTGTGGTGAGGGGGTCTCGGGTTCCCCCCCCCCCAGGGCAGTTCCTGGCGGGGCAGCTCCTGGAGCGGGGCCCCCCCCTGGGCTGGACCTTGGCCTTTGTCTGGGCACGAAATGAGGGGGGGCTGCAGGCGCTGCCCCCCCCCCTGCGCGCTGCCTGCCCGCTGCCCGCGCGCCGCCCCCCCCTCCTTCCCGGGGGCGCGGCTGAGGTCGGGCGCGGTTGCGACACCCGCGACGGGCGGGGAGGGGGTGGAGGGTGGCGGAGGAGCGGGGCCCCCCTCACCTGCGCACACGTTTTGGGGTCTTTGACGCCGTTTTCCCTGCGGAGCGGCCCCTAAAGAGTCATTTTATGCCTGGTGTTATCGTTAATATCTTTAAGCGGTGATACGGCAGCTTCCCCGGGCAGGGACACGCGTGGGGGCTGTGGGGAGTTTATCGCAGCCTGGGTGTCACTGGGGAGCACTGATTTTGAAGGGCACCCACAGCCCAGGGATCCACGGCCCCTCTCCAGGAGATTTCTTCCACGGAATCTGCTCGCTTGAGCGATATTAATTTTATCCTTTAATCCCGTAGGTTCCCCCGAAGTGTTAAAGGCAGAGTGGGGAGAGCGGCAGGCAGCTGCCCGGGGACTGGGGCTTACATTAGGTATAAAAGCTGCGCCTCCCAGTACAGATGGAATTTTTATAACAGTTGTCCTGAAACTTCATGGATCAGCCAGGTTTTATTCCTGCTAAACCTCCCGGTCGCTTTGCAGCGTGAATTGATCTCTTATGCTTGTGCCTCGCAGACTTTTACGGGGTTTTCTCCATCTCCATAAGCTCAGCTGTCCCCCCAGAGTGGTACCCACGACCACCAGCCACAAGCCAAAAGAGACAGATCCTCTTTAAAATACAGGAAAAAAACCAAAAAATCTATTTATTCCGCCCTAATGTCCTCAGGCGGGTTTCAGGCACTTACTGTCGATACCGCTGAAACGGAGTTAAAGGTATTTGGGCAGCTTTTGGTCAAAAAAAAAAGAGCTTTCCCTTCAGATCCGGGGTGCGTTGGTTGGTGTTTAATCGCAGCCCTCGGAGGTCTCAGGGACTGCCAGAGCCGGGCTCGCCTGGTGAAGTCCCTGCAGCAGCCGGCAGCGCAGAAGCCGGGGGCTTGGCACCCTCTCCTGGTGTGCGCTCACACTGCTGGCGGGCAGGGGCTGGGGGCTGAGCTCCCCGAGGCTGCCCCAAGAGGGAAGAGATGGGCAAGTAATTTGTACTTTGCAGCTGAATTCCCGGACGAAACGTCCGGGATAAAATGCCGCAGTTATGTCTGGGGGCAGCGTTGGAGCTTCGTGGGGATGAGCGGTTTTCTTGCATTTAAAAATGTTGTGCGTGCTTGTTGTCCTGTAACTTCCAGGAAAGTTTTGAAGGGACAAAATCAAACTCAGCCTTGTCTTTTCCCGATATCCATGGTTTGTAGAAATACCCAACCACTGTCATGTGCTGCATCACTCTCCATACTCTTTGAGACATGAGAAAAAGGGGGGGGAAAAAAGCATAAATAGAGAAATGGTTTAAAACTAGTTTGGTGTTGGATTTTTGGTTTCTCGGTTGGTTTTTAACTTGGTTTTATTGAAGTATTAATGATACCATAAGTGCCAAGAATTTGGGGAAAACACTGTGAATTGGAGAAAGGTCATCTGAGGTGACTCCCACGCAGTGCTGGCAATACCACTGGACAGACTGGAGGTAGGAACAATCTGGCTTGTTTTCAGGAAATCAGAGTAATTCCAGAGTGGCACAAAAGCCCCACAGAAAAGGCCGTGAGGAACAGCCTGCAGCAGGGTCAGCGCTGGGGAAGATCTGTGGAGGCCACTTTGAGGGCTTTTCTGATTCCCATGTCCATGCTCCTGCTTGGTGCTCCTTCCCCAGAAATCAGGTGCCCAGAGATTGTCAGCAGCAGGTCACTGGTGCAGTTCTTTCTGCTGGGAGCAAGGCTTTCCACACACCCCCATTTTATTCTGTGTTACGGTTCAAGGATCAGGTCTTAACCCACCCACTCACCTGCTGAAAGTCAGACAGAAACCCCTCACCCTTTACTTGTGCCCAATTGCCAGGCACAGAGCAACAAACCTTCATCCTTGGGCGTGTGCTCAGTGGAAGGAGGCAAGGAGGGATCATAATGTTTTAATACAAATCAGTTATTTTTTTGCCAGGCTGCGATGTGGGATAATTCCCTTTGAAATTCTCAGCAGAGCTGAGAAGCCAGGAGCAACCTCCCATTCCCATTAGGGCTAATGGACTGAGGGCAGCCACATCCAAACCTGCAATGAATTTCGTGTGTGCAAGCAGCCACTTGTTTTCCCACCAGAGGAAAAAAAAATAGAATAAAATAAAAAGAGAGGAAAAAAAAAAGAGTGAAATCCAAGTCTGTAACTGAAGCTGCTGCAGCCACAGTTTTGGAGCACCCCTATTGTAATGGGACAGGTTGCACCTTAATTTCACAGCTTCCCCAGCACCCTGGTGCACTTATGGGCATGTGTTGCATCTTTCCCACTCTCCCCCACCCTGATTCTTTAGTTCTTAGTGGTTAGTATTTGTATTGCTTATTTTGCAACTTCATCCAAGGTGTCTAATTACCCCTTTGAAATAATAGCCTGTCATTTTTTAACAATGCTAATGGCAATGTTTAGAATGATTTTTAAGCTTGTCGCGTGTCCCGTACAGAGGTACCTCTGACTCCTCATGTATTTTGAACATTGTTTCCAAGGTGAGCTCTAGGCTGCTAAAGCCCCTGACTCCTATAGGTTTTATTCTTTGTATTCCCAAAGCAGCAGGAAGCCTGTGTCTGAGAGAGAATCCCAACACCCTGCAAATACACAGCAACAAATGAATCGGCTGTCCCAAAGATGTGAGAAATGGCAATGGCCTGGAACATCATTTGTTACATTTGTTTTTCTGAGTGATGGAATTGAGCAGAGCAGTTCCCTGTGATTAATTTTCTGACTCAAAGATGCCAAGCTATCCACAAAGTCTTGTTCTGCTTTATTAATTTTGTCCATACAAGAACATCCCATTTAGATTTTTTCAAATATTAAAGTTTGCTTATTTTTCTAGATATGGAGAGGGAAAAATCACCAGGCAGTGAGGCTTTTTTTTTTATTATTTGAATATTTTAATTTAAGGTGTTCCCCAGCTTCACTGGTGTTGGCCAACCTATGTCCTGAAGTCATATTTCAACTCAGTTAATTAAACTGTCATGTTCTGTTAAAATCTCCAGAACCTGATGTTACTTTATTTGTGCTTCCAGTTCAGATCTCCAGGATCCAAGGCTGAGCGACTAACTGTTGATTGGAGCTTCAGCCCCACCTCACATTCCCAAAAAGGGGAGCAAATTTCACTCCAGGAAATGTAATTCATGCCAAACGTACTTGTAGCTTGAGGTTTCATCAATTATCAAGAATCTGATGCAAAGATAATTGAATTATCCCTAAGACTTTGACAGGTTGGATGAGGTTTTGGAAAAGGAGCTGCTGCTTGAAAATAAATTGCAACATAGAAGGTCCTCCTCCTCCTCGAGTGTGCTGGGAATGCCCACAGTTTCCCCACCCCAAAATCCCATTGCCATCTGTCTGGGCTTCTGATGGCCTCGCCTTAGTGATGGTGGCAGTTGTCACTTTGCAGCTGGTTGTGCAGCCTCAGGAGACCGTGTGTCCCAGCATGAGGGTCCACTCCGCTTGACGTACAAATGTACGGCTGAATGAACCCGTTAGAAACCATACCTGCTTCTGCTGCTGCCCAGACGGAGAATCAACCTCAAGTGGGATTCATGGGCTCGATGGAAGGAAAATGTATCGGGATGTAAGGTCAGAAAGAGGGTCCAGAGCACAGATTTTCATGGAAATTTTACCACCAGCTGCAACTTGGGCAGCCTGTCAGTCTGGGACTCTGCAATGTATTGTGTCCTGCTTCAACCCCAATGTATAAATCAAAAGTTTGATCTGCAAAACCAGAGCCTTTAACCACAGACAATTACATGGAAATAAAGAGAAGTCTGTGTGCAGTGTCCTGGAGGATCAGACTGGTTGTATTAGGGGTGTCTTTATATTATCATGTTTGTAAAGGACTTTTTGACAGATGTTAATTTAGTGTTCCCTAAATGATTCATCCTGTTCTTTCACATTTGCTCACCTTCTGAATGTTTTAGTCTATGAGCAGCCTCTTCGGTTGTGTGCCATTTAAATAATTCAGTTCATTACGCAAAAACCATATGTAATAATTCAGTTAATTATCTTCAAACCAGCCTCTGGGCACGTGTACAGGAATGTACCAAACAGCATCAGTTAACAAAAATAATATCAAGAGAAAATGCCATTGCTATAGGGTGTCGATCAGCTGCAGCATCCTGCCCAAGAGGCGGCTTCATCTCAGCCCCGAAGAGATCCCCACGTACCTTTTACGCAATTTACAATTTATGAGGCTTAATTACTACGTGTTTGCAAAGAGCTTTGGAACGCTCGGATGAAAGATGTTGCAGAAACCTATGTAATGATTATTAATTACATCATTTTTTCATGGCACTGACAAGCACCGACAGCGGGACAGTTACATTGCAAGGGGATGACACTGCCTCGATCCATCGTGACACGGGGATGTACGATGAAGAACGGCACCTGCGGGGCTTGTCTGGGGACCCTCATGGTGTTTTGCTAACTGGGCCCCGCAGAGACAAGGTCCTGGGGATCAAGACCAAAAATGTCATGGCAAATAAAGAGGAACTGGGCTGAGAGTTCTGTGTTTGGAAAGCTAATTGTGTCCGGTTTGGAGTGCCAAAGCCCACAGGGAAGCGGACGTGGTTTGTGTTTCTGCCATGCTCACCCTCGCTGGAGTTCAGCGCTCTCAGCGCTCATGCGTTTCCAAGGTGTAAGGCTGTAAGTGCTGCACAGCTTGGGTGTGGCTGTGGGACTGGGGAGCGCTGCTTTCTGCCGCCCTGCCTCAGTTTCCTCGTGCACAAAACAGAATTTATAATGATAGTCTTTATAAAGTGTTTGTAAAGCATTCACAGCATATACCTTTAGAGACCAATGTAAGCAATGTCTGAGAAGTACAAATATCCTTTACAGCCAAGAAAAAAGAAGATTTGCTCTGGGAGGATAGAAGAGGATTTTTGTGGCAGGACTTGGGAGGCAGACGGAACTGACTTATCAGACACTCTGCTTCCTAGCACGCGGCAGCGTCCCCACGTCCTGACCAGTGCTATGCCGCCTGGCAGGGTTTTCTGGTTGCACTGCACCAATAACCGGGTAGCTGGTGATGGAATGACAGAGCTGCAGCAACCTCTGCTGCATTTCTGGCATGGCGAGAGTGCACGGGCCAGAGCCACCATGCAGCCCACGTACAGGGGAGCAGCTTTTGCTGCAGGGAGCAGGGCCTTGCTCAGACGAGGCTTGTGTCTTGTGGCTGCCTCCACTGGGACTCGAGTCCCCACACCGGGGCTCTGATGTGAGGTCTGCCAGGCCATCACCTCTCCTCTGCCCCAGCCCCTGTGGCCAAAGGGGCCATTTCGGGCCCGCATCTCAGAGGTCTCTGAGGCACTTTACAGGGTACCTCGTCTCTCGCCGGCCTTGCCGTGCTGCTCCCTGCCGTCCCGCTGCCACCCTTCGCCCACGGAACGTGCCCAAGTTGCCAGAGCAGCCCCAAAACGCCTCCTCAAGGGCTCCCGCCCTCACCAAAGATGGCCGACCACGCCTCACTCCTCTCGGCGCCTCCAGCCCTGATCAAAGATGGCCGCCCCGCCACACATTCCTCCCCCCGCTGGGGACCGCCGTGAGCTTCTTGCCCTCATCCAAGATGGCTGCCGCGCCGCGCGGATTGGCTGGCGTGCCCGAGGCCGGGGCAGCCATGTTGAGTGAGGCGGGGGCCGCGGCCGCATCCCGTCATGCCCGGTGGGCCCCCGGCCGCCCGGAAGAGGGAGCGGAGCGGTTGTTGACAACATGGCGGCCGCTGGCGCCTCCGCGGGAGGAAGAGGCGGAGGGAGAGGAGGCGGCGGGCGGAGGAAGGAGTCTCATTCATAGGGAGCCCGGTTCGCTGCCCTCGCCCCTGCCCTCCCCTTCTGCCCCCTCTCCCTAGCGGCCGCCTCGCCCCCTCCCCGGCACCATGTCCTTCTTCAGGCGGAAAGGTAGGGGGGCGGCTGGCGGGAGGCCCGGGGCTGAGGGGCGGCTGCTGGGCCCCGGCCCTGCCGCTCCGGGGACGGCGATCGGGTCCCGAGAGGAAGCTCGACCCCAGAGGAGCGGGCTCCCCGCGAATGACGGTCAGTCCCGGCACCTCCCGGGGACGGGGCCCTTTTCCTCCCTCGGGGTTCGGGGAAGGGGTCGGAGGGCGGGGCGCGGGGCTGTGCGGGGATCGCTGCTGCGGGACCTCGGGGTGTCGGCTGCCGTCGGGGCTCCCCCGCTGACCTCGGGCAGCCCCAGCCGTGGGCCGTGGTAAGCGCCGGGCTGCAGCCTCTGTCCTCCCCGGGCTGCAGCCTCTGTCCTCCCCGGGCTGCAGCCTCTGTCCTCCCCGGGCTGCAGCCTCTGTGGGAGCGGCTGTGGCCGCAGCGCTCGCACCGGGATTTGCACCCTCTGTATGTAGTTAGCACGTCTGAGACAGGAGACTCTGGCAGTTTGGTGTAAAATGTTCCTCACCTAATGCAGTTCTTGAGACTCTTTAACTGTACAGAATTTGTTTTTCACAGTGCTGATGTACACGGGTTTGTGAATAGCAATAGGCTGCGTAGGTTACAGCAGTAGCTAAAAGCCCTCACTGAAAAAGGCCCTTATCCCACTGAGTTCCTCATAAAAGCCAAAGAAGTCATTGACAATTTATTCTATAATATGTTTGTTGATGTTGTGGAGCACAAGCTAAGGTTTGAAATTTAGAACTCCTTAAATATTTATAATATTCCTGCAGCACAAATGGAAGCCGTTTAAGTGTTTTTTGAGATTGAGTTGTTTTTAAGGCACTTGTGCTGCAGCCTGTTGTGAAATGTGGTGTAGTGCTCTTTCAATCTGCACGGTGTGTGGTTTGAGTGGTTTTTGTTGGAAGTGGGACCTTTTAGGAAGGGTCTCTTGGGACTGTTACCTCCTAATGCTGTAGTTCAAGCAGCACGACCATTGCTCTCCCAGCAGTGGCTGCTGCAATGCTCTCCTAAAGCATTTTTCAGTTTACTAAAGCCCAAAACATACATCTTGGGAGGCAAGACTGTGAGTTAGAAAAAAAAGCATATTATCTGAGATGATGCTTTTGCTCTCGATGGGTGTGTCCTGTTGTAAGTTTGCTCAGCCAAAGCAGCAGCACGAAAATCGCATTCTCCGTGGAGGTTGGTGCGCTAGTCCTGGCAGAAATGTGTTTGTGCTTCTGTTCATATTAGTTGTTTAGAAAGCTCTTGAAGCCCACGGAAGGTTTTGCAAGTGCTGTAATCCTTTTGAAGCGTTTACATGCTAATATTTAGCTGCAGAATAAAATTTTCATAGTGCTTATAAACTGCTCAGAAATAGCTTCAGCTGCTTTGCTGGTGAAGAAAACTGTGGAGCTAAAGTTCCACCCGGATGTTTAAGCATCAGAACAATGTCAGCTTTGGCAGGGAGAAAGTAAAGGAACATCTAATTGAGTATCTGTGTTGCTTCGATTAAAGGGTCTTTGGTCAGAGTAGCACAGTCAGAGCTTAAATGCCCAGAAGTGCTTGTTAAGGACAGGAAAGAAGTAAATCTTCATCTGGGTTGTACATAAAAATAATATTGTTTTGTGTAATCCATTTTGGATATTGACTTTTAGAGAAAAATCTTAAACTGCAGAATAAAAACAACAAATTAAGGCTTATGATAAAACTCTGTAGACTAGCCACACATCCCAAAGCCATGTAAAAGCATCAGTGTTCTTGAGTTGTTGGGTAAAAATTAAACCAACGTTAAACTAAATCATAGCAAGGATCATAAAACTACAAACAAGTAGAAAAATCAAAACCAAGACTGAAATGTTTTTGTTTTTTTTTTTTTTAGCATGGGCTTTAAAATAAATGCCTAGAAGACGGAGGGTGGAGAAATTAAACTCTTAACAGTTGAACCAGAGCTGGGTGCTTGAGGGCAGATTATGAAATTTATCATGGATACAGCCAGACTGTGCGCTCATGCTCTAGGGACATCTTGGAAATAGCTTAGACCTGCTGCCTGATTTCCGGACCTTTACGTTGTTATTTGTACACCTGCACATGTAAACACTTCAAATTTGTTCATTCTTCTGTGTTTCAAGATCTGAATTCAAACTCCAGAGTCCCGTGGCTGGCTTGCGTCAGTTTGATGCGTTACCCTTTTGTGAATGGGGTTTGTTACTGGAATTTCTCAGAAACTCTTAGTCCTTGGTTGTGAAGTACCAGTTATCTCTCTGGCTTCACACAGACACCAGGTGACATCTGGTTTTTTTGAGGAAAGTGAGAGTAAATTCCTGTAGTGAAACTTCAGTTTGGTTTTGTCACATACAGGAGTTTTCTTTTATCTTCTGCTCTTACCTCTTAATTTTGTTCTGCTTGGAGCTGATGGTGACAAAAGCAGCCTGAGCATAAAGAGGTCGGGAACATGAACCAGGAGTTTGTGTTACCAGCGGTAAGTTGGTAATGAGCCAGAGGAACCGGCCTGTTGTTCAGAAGGAAGGGCTGTATTTAAACTGAAAATAGGCTTGTGGAGGACAATTCTGCCACAGCTCAGGAGTAGTGATCGTTAGGAATCAGCTTAATGAAACAGCTCTTGGAATATCTGGAACGATAAAGGCTTGTGATACTGTACAGAGGTTGCTTCGTCCTCGTTGTACCTCGGTGTCACTTCAGGCGTGTGGATTTTTTTCTGTGGTTTTCCTCCTGCATGTCAGCACGCCCCTGGTTATGTAAAAGCTGGTTATTCTCCCTGTTACAGCTGCATCTGCCTGCGAGAGTTCAGGTTTAAAAGAATCCAGCTCTTTTAACAGAGGCTTAAACCTCTCTGTCAGGGAGGGAACGTGCTCGCTGAGGTTTTAAACGCTGAGTTGCCAATTCGCAGCCCTGCAGCACTCGTGCTTCTCGCAGCGAGGGCTGGCAGCGCTGCAGCTGCCGCCGTCCGGGACAATTATGTAACCAGAGACTCAAGTTTCCCTTTAAAATATTTAAAATAGGTCAGGGTAGGAAAGGCTGTTGGGTTTTGAGATCGGTTTTTTTATTTGTAATCTGATTGTGTTTTGTGATGTAAATATATGATTGTGCCAGGTTATGATTTGTGGTTACGGTTGGAAGGGCTCCACAATCGGTGTTCAAAGATGACCTATTTGTAGTAATAATGCCAGCCTGGAGCAGCCAGGGAAGGTTTCACTAGTGGATCATGTTCTTCAATATCCCCACTTAATTTGTTTCTCATGCCATCCTGTTTATATACTCCTTCTGTTCCTTTATTTGTGCTTCAAGCTGATCTCCTCATTTGCTTCCTCTAGGAACTTCCTTTAAAAAGTCATTTTAAAGAAGAAATGCTTTTCCATCACAACTCACTTTTTAACTATTATCTTCCTATCGGTTTCTAACCACAGATTCGATGATAGTTAAGCAATATTGTTTGGGAGAGAATTAGCTATTTGCAGGGTGTTTCCTGAACATTTCTGTGGTATCCATCATGACAGAGGAGTTCTGGGCTGGCTCTGGCTTTGTGGAGCTGGTTCCATGTACATCCCTCTGGCTGCGTGTGGTGCCCTGCCCTTGTGTAGTGCGAGGGAGATGTTGGGTTTAGATGTGCCATTTCTGGTTCATAGAGAGCACCTGCTGGCTCCCTGCACTCAGAACCCATCTATCCCATTCTTTCCAGTTAATGCTGTTTATTAAAGCCTTGACTGTAGCCTTGCTTTAGTCACACAGACAGTGTGTCCTTCTCAATGTTAATTTTAACATACTGCGTTTTCTTTAAACTTAATTCATAGATAAGTTTTTCCTTCTGAAAATGAAGCAGCATAGAAGCTTTGAAAGCCTCTGTCAGTTACTCAGTGTGCAGATTTGAGTAAGAGAGCTCAGCTTTAAGAGAATGATATTTTACCACTTGCTGAAGTTGGGGATTTTATGTGCATTCTCTGGTAAATGCCATTGGTCACCCAAAATAGCATTAACATTTTCCTTTGTATTTTACAGTGAAAGGCAAAGAACAAGAAAAGACTACAGATGTGAAAGCAATTAAAAGTAAGATCAATACTTTTGTCTATAAATTCAGATATCTAATATCATCTGCCATTTTTATTTTACCCAGTGGGATGATTTCCTTAGGACCAAGCGCAGATGTGACCTGTGCATTAAAACCAGAACAAGCCCAAAACTTGATTCTGTTTCTGAGTATTTATAGTAACTAATCTTTCCTGGGCATCTTGCTGAATCTGGAAGTACAGAAGGTTATTCAATTATGTCAGAGGTGAGCTTTAATTCAAAGCAATCGTGCATTTCAGTCACCTTGCAAAGAGTGGCCGTTCCTTATCGACAACAAATTGGCTTCTGAAGTTTCTTGCTGCTGTACAGTTGTACTTGGCAGGTTTGAAAATGCAGCTTAACTGTGTCAGATTTTCGCAAGAGCCTGGCAGTGTCTGGTGGAACTTTGATGTGGCTCTTGAGACTGAAGATCTGAATCTTGGTCAGAGTGAGGAGCTGTTCTGATGCTGCTCCATGTGATATGGAAATATTACTGTAAAGTCTGTTAGGAGACAGGGAAAAGAAAATCTTGATGGGAAGGGAGTTTATAAACAGTGGGAAAACAAGATTATTTATCCTGTCAGCTTTTATTGCAGTGCTAAAAGGAGATGAGGTAATTTGTGTGAATCTGATCTGTTACTTTTATTCCCTCAGACAAAAACCTGTTTCTGTACTTGTTACTGTGTTATCTGGATAGCAAGAGAAAATTAAAGGCTTGTTTTCTGTTTGGTGGTCTGCCTTTCAAATCAAATCTAGGAAACAGTCAGTTGCATCCATTTAATAGCACACCCTGTGAGTTCAGTGCGGCTGCAGTTTCCCATGACTAGCTGGAAGAGTTTCCCAGGAGAAGGCTGCAGTGTGGTGACCCTGTAAATAAAAATACATGTGAAAATTTATTGTATTGCATGTCGTGAGCTGCTGCAGCTGCTGCTTTCCAGTTTGGCCAGCAGGACCCCATGGTCTGGATGATGTTAGGTTAATGATGTAGCGCTATCTGGAGGTTTTGGAAAAGATCCTTAGATTAAGTAGAACATTTTTTCCTCAAATGTTCATAATACAGAATTGAATTTGAATCTTAATTACGAAAGCCTAAACTGTTATGAGGAGTGTGGCTCTGGTTCTATACAAGTAGAGTCCACCAGTTTTCCCCAGTTGTTGCCATCAGCCAACTGGCTGACACCCACTGGCATCAAAAAGATCTGGGTTTTTTTCCATTATTGCTGTTATTAAATAACCAAAGGCTTTGTAAGAGGCAGGAAGTGGTGTCTTGGTACCAAACACTGCAGCTGGAGAACCACTTGGCAATAACTTAAACACTTTAAATCTCCTGTACTGTTACTCCCAAGATATTTGTTATCATGACATGCAAGTGCAAAACTGTCAATTTCTGTCATCGTGTGTCATAAAGTTGTGAATAAAAAAAAAAAAGTTATTCAGCACAAGTCATCGAAACCAAGTTGCTTGACGCCTTGGTGAGACACATCGTTAGGAGGTAGTGTGCTGAGATAACGTGTCATCTGACTTGCTTTATTTTTGAGTCAGAGGTGTAAGATGTCCTTGCATGACATCCTCATCAAATGCAGTTTCCTGAGAGCTTTTGAAACTGCTGTGAGCGTGTTTTGTTTTTTCAGCTTTGTCATCAATTAACAATTAGTTGATGCTTTTTCACTGGTAGAGTTTTGTGTGAGGAAGTTCTTTGTTCTCTTTATAGCTAATTTCTCTAATAGCCAGCCCTGTGCTGAAACAGCTAGAGCAGGGTAAGGCTTAACCTGGGTTTTATTAGAGAGATTTCCTTATTGCTTTTCCTTTTCTTTTTTTCTTTTTTTTTTTTTTTTCCTTACCTCTATAGACCAAATAGAAGCAAAGAAAAGATTTTTTGGAAAAATAGTCTTGTTAAAACTCCCAGATAGCTTTGTAGTACAGAATCTTGTAGCATGTTTTAGCCTTCATAAGGTAGAGAAATGGATCAGCAAGAGCTTTGCAACTCAGCTGAATTGTTGACAAAATATTAAGCTGTTCTGATAGCAGTTATCCAGGAAGCCGGAAGACTAGAATAGTATTTCACCTGTAAACTCAGCTAATCACAGATGCCAAGTGTAAGGAAAATACTGGTGGGTGTGTACTGCTCATCTGTTGGAAGTGAGTTTGTTCTTGCTATAGTAAACTTGGTTATTTCTGTGATCTTTATCAGACCTTTGATCACAGATGACACACATGGTGTCAATACACACATGGTACAATAAGATTTTTTGATAAAAGTGACTCTTGCAAACTCTCTGGCCTATCTTAAGGTGCTTTGCATTGGCTACTACTTCCAAGAGGTCTTGGGATCCTTGTCTTGTAATTGTTCCTGTCTTGATTCCAGCTCCAGTACCAGTACATTCCCCTCAAAGAAGCACTAGAAATCATGCCTTGCTGGAGGCTGCAGGACCAAGCCATGTGGCCATCAATGCCATCTCTGCCAACATGGACTCTTTCTCTAGCAGTCGGACAGCTGCCCTTAAGAAGCAGCCAAGTCACATGGAAGCTGCTCATTTTGGAGACTTAGGTAAGGCTACCTCAGCTGTGAAATAATGTCAACATTTCTTTTTATTCTTTGTGTATTACTGGTACGCTCGCCATCCTTTGGTTTTCAGGCAAGGAGATTAGGTAATTAAAAATTTTAACTGGTGTTACAATGACATCTGTGTTACCATCAAAGGGTTTTGCATGGGGACAGTACATTTGTCTGTGGAAAGAGGTTCTTTTTCTTTGTGTAACACAATTAATACTGGAACTGTCTCTTCACCAGTTACATTGCAGGACACTTCTTTGTCAAATACCCGTGTCTGCAGTACAATATGGAGTCATTCCCTTTATTTCTTTTCTTTAGGCAGATCATGTCTGAATTACCAGGCTCAAGAGACCAAATCAAGCCTTTCAAAGACCCTTGAACAAGTCCTGCAGGACAATGTAGCCCTTCCTTATTTTATCCAGTTTATGGAACTGCGCAGAATGGAACACTTGGTTAAGTTTTGGTTAGAGGCTGAAAGCTTCCACTCCACAACGTGGTCCCGTATAAGAGCACATAGCCTGAACACAGTTAAGCAGAGTTCGTTGGCAGAGCCTGTGTCACCCTCAAAACAGCAGGAAATTGCATCATCATCTCCAACTGGATTGCTCGAGGAGAGACTGGAGGGTTCTAGCACAGTCTGTCTGCTCAGGACCAAGCCAGTGGCTTCAGACAAGGACAGCAGAACTAGTAACAGCCAGAACCACGTGCTCTCGGGCCAGGAGAGTGATAATACCGCTGTTCTCTGTCTAAGAAAATCTGAGACGGGGACCCCTTTGGTTCCAGCTGATCAGCAAGAATCTTCCAAGCTTACAGTATCAAATAGAAACAGCCCCTCCTCTGCACTAAAAGACTTGTCAGGAAAACTCATGAAAAGTAAGTGCCCAAAGTGTTCCCTTTCTTTAGAAAGGTGGGGAGATGGGGAACAATCCAGCTGCCGCTGGCGTTGTACAGGGAGCTGTTGCAGTTCGCACTTGCCCTGAGCAAGTAGGGTGTGATGTTGTGAGGAAGAAGATAAAGTTGTGTCTGGGTAATGTGAACTTGATCTATAAACTAACGGCCAGTTTGGGCTGTGTATTGTTTGACTGGCCGCCTGAAAAAAAAATGTGCTGCTGAAGAGTCTTCAGAATCATTGCGTCCTCTAAAGTGTAGGTCACTTCTGTTCTTACACGTGTAATTTTAAGAAATTAAGATGAACATTGCAATGTCCTGTTCTTCCTTCCCCCATCCCAACTTAAAGGAGTTGCAGAAAATTTGGGTGATGGGGCTGAGAATTGATAATCAACTTTCCGTGGAAGATAAAGATCCTGAATCATGTAAAATGACATAAGTAATGGTTACAAGAGACTTGCAGAGGTTTTTGTGTGGAAGGTACTGGTTTTGTTCGTGGATTTATTTGATAGAGTTCCTCCCATTGTCCCTGATTTGTTCTCATTTGGATTCCACCTCTGCAGAAGCTACTGGAAGTAAGAATGTAATTAAAATATTTACCTTGGGTAGTAAGTTATGTGCCCAATAACCTTTTTCTCCACTTTGCATCTATTCAGTCCTCCCGCATTTGTGCAAGTCTGCAGACAAAAAGGAAGTGCTCCTTTCTTCATACTGGTTCCTTTTGTTTGCCCAACTGTTTCCTTGTGTTGCATCCCTTTCTCTCGCTGTTTGTCTTTATCATGCATCTCCACAATACAACTGCAGCCCCAAAGCAGCTTAAACACAATGAGACTTTTGTCACAAAAAGCACCTCTGCTTTCTGACTTCTAGAAAGAATTTGAAAGTACCAGGTCTGTTTTGAGAAATCAGGGAAGTCTGGAGTATCACTTTTTTTTCTCTCTCTCCCAGAGTAGTGTCCCAGCTCTCAACAGATGACCTGTAGAGCATACCCCTGGTTCTGAAGCATCTCATTTTCAGACTTTGTTTTTCCTTTTAATTCCTATATAATGCAAGTGGTTTATATTCTCTATGATGAGAGCTAGAAATTGGGAACTTCACTGCAGTTCTTGCCAGAAGGGTGTTACTTCTGGGACTAAGGTGTGATGCTGAGAAGGAGGGTGCTGGCTGTCTGGTGGTAGGGACATCAGAGCTATGTTGCTTTATTCCATCTTGCTAGTCAGTCCCTGCACTGGCTGGAGATGACACAGTCACTGTAGCTTGTTGATAGTGGGGTATCACATAGTGGGCTGAAATCTTCGTGGGGAGGAAACTTGTCACCAATAACTAGATAGTTGCTTTTCTCAAGAGCAGGTGTTTGTTTGCCGCTCCTTGATTTAAACCTGTGCCAAGGACTGAGGAGGTTGATTCTGTATTTCTTCCTTGCAGGTATAGAACGGGATGCAGTTAGTACTTTTACCAAATATATTTCTCCAGATGCTGCTAAACCAATACCTATTACAGAAGCAATGAGAAATGACATAGTTGGTAAGAGCATGTACTGCCTACTCATTTCAGAGCTTCTTCCTTTTTCCTCCCATAAAAATGTATCATTTAATACCACACATACTCATTTCTTTTTATTTTTATGAATTCTGAAGTCAGATGGAAAAATACAGTAGATGACATTACAGGTATCAGTGGATCTGACCTTTCAGTAGTGCTGTGCAGTATCCCCAAAAGAACTTTCAGAGACTTTGCTGAGATTAGTGAAAGAATTCCTGGTGGCTCTGGAGGGAATCCACATTTTGGTCTCAATCAAATACTGTAGCTGTAACACTATCCTTCAGCTATCTGCAGTATTTTAAAAGCTCTTTTTGTGCAGGCTTTCATTTAACTAGCCATTACTCCATGTCTTTCAGCTCACTCAGCCAAACACATGGTTAAAATTAACCTGGTCTTTCTTTCCAGCAAAGATTTGTGGGGAAGATGGACAAGTGGATCCAAACTGTTTTGTTACAGCACAGTCAATAGTGTTTAATGCAATGGAACAAGAGTAAGTTGATTGAATAGTTTGGCTTCTCGTGTCTATCATTCTTATGCAAAAGGTGGTTCTGTTAAAGGTGTCTGTGGAGGTGTAACTGTATGGTCACTTCTTTGAAACTGCTCAGATCTCTTCCTCCAAATCCATCTTCTGATCACCTGCTGCAGCTGTATGTGCATGCTATTACTGCAGGCTTTCTGTCTTCCTTGTGTCATCTGTAAACCAGCACTGTTTTTTGCTTGCTTTGCTTTTACCTGACTTCTGGGGCAGGAACTAATTAGTTCATAAGGTGGCTTGAATGCTGTTGATCCTTAATAACTGCTCATTGTTTTATCTATGTGCAGGCACTTTAGTGAATTTTTGCGAAGTCATCATTTCTGTAAATACCAGATTGAGGTGCTGACCAGTGGGACTGTTTATCTGTCTGACATACTTTTCTGTGAATCAGCCCTGTTCTATTTCTCTGAGGTGAGTGTGAGGTTTGGGGGTTGCTTTTTTTCATTCCTTTCTATCAAATGGAAAAAAAAACCCACCTGCTCATCCCCTGATGGATCTAATAAAGACACCTCAAATATAATAAAGATGAGGTGTATCTTTTTCTGGGGAAAAATGCATTATACAGTTTCCTGCCCGTGTGTAGAACTATTTCAAATATTCAAACCATACACCCCGTTGTAGAATGAGTATTTGTTCACATCCTCTCCAGTTAGAGTGCTTCAAAGTGTCTCTTTGGTTTGCAGAAGTTTTGACATAGTCATCTTCATTGTGCCAGATGAAGTGGTGACTTTGAAAGCCTTAAGCATTCTTGCAGGTGACAATTCCCTAGCTTTGCATAGAGAGGATACCAGATTGGAATGTGGGAGGTTAAATGCATGATTTTTGGAGTTGCAGGGTCTTATACCTTTAGGGAATCATCTGTTAGTACTAAAATACTTGTCCTGATAGTCTCTGACAAGCCAGTGTGGTTTGAAACAGCAAGCTGGGAAGCTGAGACAATATGCTGAGTTTAAAGCTAAGCATAGTGTGAAAATAGTGTTTCCTCTGTCTTTAGTATGATACAAAGAAATAGTTATTTTGAAACCAAATGTGACCATCAATACAGAAGCAAAATGTCACGAGTTGGTTGGGTTTTTTTGGATTGTTGGTTTGGTTTTTATTTTTTAAAATAAAGATCTGCAATGCTGAATCTGAACATTCAGAATATTTATATGCCCCGGTGATAATTTAGCATTGTTAATATATGGACTATGTTTCTTGTTTTAAAAGGGAAGGAACAGGTTTGTCTACACTCATTGAAAGCTTCTTGCTAAAACTTCTTTAATTTCTCCTCTTCTTTTAATTTCCCTTCCAGTACATGGAGAAGGAAGATGCAGTTAACGTATTGCAGTTCTGGTTGGCAGCAGATAACTTCCAGTCTCAACTTGCTGCCAAAAAAGGCCAGTATGATGGGCAAGAAGCACAGAATGATGCCATGATTTTATATGACAAGTGAGGGAGTTCAACAATTACTTGTTTCTGAAGCTCTAATTTTGTGTTTGTAGCTGTGTTGTGCTGTGCAGAAGGAACTCTTTCCTTTCAAAACATAACGGTGCAGTCTTGCACCCGTAGGCTGAAATGTGTTTTATTGAAGTAGAAATTTTTTCTGACCTGATTCTTAACACCATTCGGAATTTTCAGGATTTGTTTGCTTGTGTTCATATTTGGTCATGACATTTCAAAGCCAATTAGTTTTGAAAATGTGAAGGATTAAAGCCTAACAGCAGATGCATTGCTGTAGAAAAACCTTAGGGATACTGTTATCCATGTAAAGTAGGAGCTGCTGTGACACATAGTAAAACCCAAATAGTGCTTGCTTATACTATTTCAAAATATTTCCTTTTTTTTTTTTTAAGGAAGTGACCAGATCCCTTTTGATAGTAGATTTTCCTCTCACTCTCAGTAGTGCAACTTCATTATTTTGTGCTTCACCTTCACAATTTTGCAACTGGAAGATAGACATCGAAACTGCTTCCAGAAAGTTTGTTCTTAAGCTTAAGTGTGAGACTCATTGCCACAAGCTCGTTGAGTTATTACCCTAGTAGGAAATAATTGGAGAGGAAGCAAACAATTAGCTCTGACTGTGATCGCTTATCTTCCCACTCCATCCATCACCTCAGTTTTCAGTGGTGCAATTAGTAGAGTAAAACACTGCTTCAGAGTTCTGGGTGTTTCCTCCTTCGCTCCTGCTACAAAGCTGTGTGTGTAAGATTCTGCTCATCGGTAGTCACCTGATGCTCTGTTTCTTTTATCTGTGTCTTCAGGGCAAGGCTTTATCAAAAAGTGTTTCTGTGAATGGGGTTTTCTTTCTTCCCCTGTAGTTAGTGAGGATCAGTTGTAGGTAGGTTTTGAGGGCAGCACCATCTAGTGGTTGCAGCATTATTGATGGTCTTCAGTGGACGGCGGGGTGCTCACCACCTGCAAAGCTTTGCAAATCCTTTTGTGTTGTCTTCTTCCCCTGTCCGGTGCTGCAGGTACTTCTCCCTTCAAGCCACGCACCCGCTCGGGTTTGATGACTCGGTGAGGTTAGAGATTGAATCCAACATCTGCAGGGAAGGTGGTCCTCTCCCAAACTGTTTCACCACCCCCTTACGGCAGGCGTGGACCACCATGGAGACGGTGAGATGCCTAATTCAGAACGGTTCAGACAGTTTATAAAGATTCTGTAGCCTGTCCAGTGTCCCCTTCAGCAGCTCTGATTTGTTCTGTTCTTTTACTGACTTCCTTGTTACCTGGGTAATTGAATAGCTTTAGTAAAATTTGCTAGACTTTTTTTTTTTTTTCTCCACGGCCTGATTTGAAAAGATACCACCCCCTGGCTTCTGTTAATTCTCTGTGAAATATTTGTCTTGGGTGATTATTGCATTTTAATGGAAGTAACAGAATTTCCTCCCTCGTGAATTGCTATCAACAGCTTATTATATATATTTAGAAAATGTTCCTTCCTACTAGTAGCAGTTGTTTGCAAGTCTACCACCAGTGGTGTGGTTGATGGTGTAACACTGGGATACCTGCAGTGCTAGAGACTAATGATTAAATTCTGGGGCTCCAGATGATTTTTGAACAGCATAGCCAAAAAGCTGTAAGCTTATTGGGCTCTTGGGCCTTTCCAGAGGCCAAAAAAAAAAAATAAATCCACGTTTCAGTTACTGGAGAGTTTGGTTAATACACAGTTATTTGTGTGCATTTTGTAGTAGGATTCATATGTAAAGCAACGCGGTCGTTAATCCGGAGTAATTCCCTGTGTGGACAGGAGGGTACCATCCACACAGGACTGAGATGTTTGTGTGTCCCTTTTGTTCTGCAAATGATCTAAAGTAATTGTACAGACCAGCCTTGATTAAAGAGGACTCCTCCTTCTGTCTCTCAGGTTTTTTTACCTGGTTTCTTGTCCAGCAACCTTTACTACAAATACTTGAATGATCTCATCCATTCAGTACGAGGAGATGAATTTCCAGGAGGGAATATTGCACTGAGTATTCACGGCCCCGGTAGCTCTCCCGATAGCGATTCCATAGGGGCCCCAGATGGCTCTGCCTCCCAGGTATGAGTTTCACAGTTTGATTCTGTTCTGGGAAATGCTACAAATGGTTTTCTGTATCAGCATCAAAGTTCATACTCTGTGGGGAAAGAACCTGTAATTTGAAGCTTCCTGTTCCAGTTTAATGTTAAAGCCTGTGTCATATTCTATGATATTAGGACATGTTTAGTCCATCTTAGTTCTTTGCACCGGTTTTGTTTTTCTGAAGCTGTTGATAGTCACTGGAGGCTGTTTGACAGTGCTATAACACTTAAGAATGCTTTTTACTAGAAATAATTTTTTTTTAATCTTTACCACAGTTATAACTTCTAGGCAAAAATCCACACCTGTGAAATATACTATAGAATTGAAATATTTATATGCAATTTTTGTGTGCTCAGTTCTTTTAAAGTGCCAGGTCTTCTGTCTTGAAGAGTCCACTCATTTTTAGGGTTTAAGGCATCTCTGCTCACACCCCAAACAATGACAGGTAATATCTGACCAGGGATAGCTTGTCTCAGTGGACTTCTCCCTCCTATTGTCCTCAAGCTGGTCTGATAGAAAATGACCAAACCAAACTTTATAAAAAAGAGCTCTGACACTTTACTACATTGCCAACTGAGATGCTCTGAGCTGGGGGGTGACACCTGGGCTTTGTTTATATGTACATAGTTTGATGTTAAGCTGGGCATTAAGAAAAGCCATTGCTGGGACATTTTAGCAAGTCATTTGGGCAAGTCATGATTAGAGCTACGGGGCTGCTCCTTCGCTCTACTGTGTAGAAATGAGATTGTGACTGGGCTCCGTTACCCTTCCAGAGTCATTGGGAAATGTCCACTGTGTGTTTGCTCTTCATGGTGGCCTGGTTGCCCTGGCTGTGGGACAGCATCTTTCTTTACTGCCTTTTGTCATTCTGCTTTCTGAGAGCTGTGTTCCCTGGTGGGCCTAGTCTCATAAAACAGGCAGTGGAGCTCATGACACTGAAGCCATCCCAGTAATATCAGAGATGTTGTTTTTAACCTTTGTGTTTTTAGCTTTGCTTAATTCACATGTGAAAGAAGAGAGTATAAGCAGATTCTAGCTTTTCTGTTAACGAGGTCAGCTTGCAAATTGCAAGCCCAGCTGAGAGCAGAAAAGCTAAATGAGAGACCTGCTTCTGCTGAATTGCCTTTACTGAACACTGTGGAGCTACCATGGGTTTTAAACCCAGTCTCTAGCCCAGCAGTATCAATGTGCCGTGTTCCAAGCAACTTGGAAGCTGTAGTACCTGCCTGTAATATTTTTAAACCTCATTTGCATGGAGTGAATATCCCCCCCCTTCCAGTTCCAAAGTGGGGAACAAAATCTGTGTTCTTGAAATATCCTGCTGCTTGAAAAGTCTGAGCCGGAGAAACTGATGGTGATTGGCTTGCTTGGATGATTTAGGCAATGAAGTGCTGCATTTTTGCTCATCTGAACAGGAGAATCTCTGGGTTTCTGCATATTTTTGCATAAAGAGCAGCACTTATACAGAGCAGCAGGAAAGGAGTTTGCAAGGCAGCTGCTGTAAACATTTCTGTTCGCTGTGAAGGTGCTAATAGATTGCTGTGCATTTGTGCTCTCCCTGCTGTTGCTCTAACATTTCCTCGCCTTTTTTCACAATCTTATAAACGTTTGTTCTCTGTGTTTGGGGGAAGCATAGTGTGTTTGGGAATTGCTTACTAAGTGCCTGGGGGGGATGAGTGAAGCTGCTGCAGCTTTTGAGGCAGCTCAGTGTTATGTACCCACAGACCAGTTCTGCATGCGCGCACAGATCTGTCCAGCTGATCGTGCTTAGCCAGCAGTCCCTACGCGTACGTGCGCTGACCTGACCAGTCCAGTGTGTCCGTGCCTCTGTTTGTGTAACTGGATCATCCTCTGTTTAAAAACAGTCATACTGAGTTAGGAATTCATCAGTGTGTAGGTGCTCTCCAGTTTTTTTTTTATGCTCGCTTAGAGACTTTGTGGAGTTTTAGCTAAATGTAAAAGCACTAAAATTGCAGTTTTGTTAAGCTATTAGTTGTCTGCATTGGGCACTAATACTTAGAATTTTTATTTGTAGTCCAATGTCAAAAAGGCTAATGTTAAAATCCTGAAAAATTTTGATGAAGCAATAATTGTAGATGCTGCAAGTCTGGATCCAGAATCTTTATATCAACGAACATATGCAGGGTAAGGTTCATTCACTGTATCTCATTCTTTCTAGTTACATGTTTCCCCCACTCTGTTTTGTTTTTACTGTGTCTTCCTGCATGGAGAGTACATGTTAATGCAGGATGTTGCAGTCTTAGTACCTGTCAATATTTGAAAGTTAATTCAGTAGTGTGATTTAACACCAGTGTCATAGCAAATGTTCCTCTGACCAGAATGGCAGCCAGAAAAATATTTCCAATTGTTTTTTCTCCTTATCCTAGTTGTTATTCCTTTTTGACTCAAACCCAGCTAAGTGGTTCCTCTTTGGAGTTGGAACAGAAAAGAGTAAGCTCTGGTGCTTAGTACTGTCATGTGCAACTTAGCTTCCTTCCTACCCCTGTGGTAGAGAAGGGCTTATGCTTCAGTTCTCCAGCAGATTGCACAGCTAGTCTGTTTCTGAAGTTGGTCTTTGTGATAAAGCTCTTCTGGTCTGTGGATCTCATACAGAAAGACTTTGTTTCTATAGCTACCTTGCTTTTTCTATTGCATACCTGTCTCCTGTCCCTTTAGGTGCTGTAAACTGTTTTCTCCCTAATGATGTGTTTTTATGACAGCACAGACCACTTGCTAGCACTGCCTGCTGGTATTAAAGGATTGAGTCATTGAAGCATTTCCCTGCTTCTAGTTTCTGGAAGAATCGTTAAGATACACTTTGAATTCAGAATGTGAGAAGGGCGGGAGATTTCTCCCAGTGTATCCATTTTAGGTGGAAGAGGTGTTAATTGGTAAAATGCCAGTTTTCTGACACTAGCGTCTTTCTTGGGGGGGCTTTTCTGTTTCCTGGCTGGTAGCTTTCCATAATGCCAAAGTTCTCTTGGTAACTTCTTGGTGGTTCTTTTACTTCTCCTCTCTTTAGGAAAATGACGTTTGGACGAGTCAGCGACCTGGGACAGTTTATCAGAGAATCTGAACCAGAGCCTGATGTCAAAAAATCAAAAGGTTTGCTTTCCTCTTTCCCTCCATTTCTGTAAACATCTGCAGGACTGCTCTCTCCCTTACTGCAGTCAAGATGAGCAAGATTCTTGACTCTGCCCAAATCTGTTTTAAGCCAAATATTGATGCTTAGGGGATTGTCCTGTATTGAGGCTAAACCCATCTCTGGCCCAGTTTCCTATCCGAATTCTGCTTTTCTGGTCCAGCTGAACTCCTGGGAGTATGAGCAGCCTGTGGGAGTTGGAGCTGTCGATGGAACCTGGCAAGGATGAAAGCCACCAGCAGCTGAGCTGATGATCAAACCTTCAAAGATTTGGTCTCGAGATGAAAAAGAAATTCAGCTCTCCACATGCTTCCCACCCAGTTTGAGATCTGCTGTTAATGCTGCTTTTCAGCTCTGGTAAAGAGGAATGGTTTGGGCTTAGTGTCTCATGAACCATGGCTCCACGTGACCCCTTGTCTTCTATGCTGCTCTTCTGTGTTCTTGAACGCCAGCAGTGCAAACCCTTCAGAAGGGTGGAAGGAATTGGTTTCTGTAGAGCTGTGTCCCAGAGTTTGCTAATATACCTTGTTTGATGTTTTCTGTCTCAACCAGGGTCCATGTTTTCACAAGCAATGAAGAAATGGGTTCAAGGAAACACAGATGAGGTGAGGGTTTTTTTGTTGGGTTTTTTTTTGTTTTTTGGTGGGTTTTTTGTTTGGTTGGTTGGTTGTTCTTTGTTTTGTTTTCTTTTTTTTTTAATATTGTCCTTGTGACTTTACAGTGTAGATGAGAGAAATAAAGAATTTAAGTTCTTAATCCTGGCTCTTTCTCTGGGTATCTTTCTGATGCACTAACATAAACTGTCAGACTCTCTGCTAAATATAATTTGGTTGCATGCATGTGTGAAACTAGTTTGATTTTGCCAGTGCTTGCTGGTTTCACTAATGTAAAGGTTATCTCTGTGCTTGCAGTCCAGGTTTTTCTTACTGTGGTGGTACAAGATACAGCCACAATTAGGAGTGGTGGTGCTATTGTTCTTTGTTTCTTACTGTGAAGTGACCACTGTATGTGGATCAGAGGTTGCACTTTTTTCCCCCTCAGAGGGGCTTGGATGAATCCACAACGGTTAAGTTTCAGAACTTCAGCAACTGTCTTGGGAATCGCATCAAGCCATAAATTCTGATAGTAACTGAAGTTAATGCTGTACGTGGAAGCAGGGAGTGCTCCCATCAGGGGAGGAGGCATTCACTACAAGTCACTGATTGTGGAGGTTAACTGCATCCCCAAGGTTGAGCATGTGTGTTCTGCTTTGATGACTGCAGTTTTAGAAGCTTGAAGCTATCTGCATTCTGGGATGATTTATTTTTTTTTTCCCTATGGCAGGCTCAAGAAGAGATGGCTTGGAGGATAGCAAAGATGATTGTCAATGACGTTATGCAGCAGGCGCAATGTGAACAGCCTTCGGAGAAGGTTACGAAGGTGAGGGGGTGGAAAGGCTGCCTGTCTTTATCCAGCTTAAGCCAGACTGTGGGAGGAGCAGAGCTCTTGCTCGCCTTCCTAGTGCTTCTGAAACCCACGCTGGTAAATGTTCAAACTGGCGCAGCATGATGTGAAGAAGCAAAGGTTGGAAGTGTCTGAGCCTACGTACGATGATGTAGGAATTTTCTTAAGACACTTCTAGTGGTTCTCCTGCACAAGCATTAAAATTGTTTTTGTTCGTTTCAAGTCTTTACAAACTGCCTTGTTAGTTAAAAGGGTGATTTGTGTTGCAGGATCGATACTGTAATTCCTCATTTGAGTTAACACTTGCTGGCTCATGCTAATGAGTACTGCTACATTTCCCTAAAGTGTCAGTAAAGCTCAGCAGCCTTGGGTGCACTAATTTAACAGTGAGTTGTGTTTATGCTTTAAAAAAAGACCCGGGAGCCCTGTCTGTAGGTTAGGGGTCTAGTGTTTGCATATTGCAGTTTAGTGACTTTGTTGGACAATTCCACGTGTTCTTTGATTTAAACAAACAAACAAAAAAACCAAACAGAACAACAAAAAACAAACACAAAAACAAACAATCAGAACCCCAGTTCTGATGCAATGGTTAGATTGTGTGAAATAACGATGACAGCAGTTTGCCAGGTAATATCTGGTACTTCTGCCTTTCAGGCATCCATCTGTTTAAAAATTACCTTGCACTATTTTTAATTATTGAAGGTAAACATGTGCCAAAGCCCAGTTATTAGACCCAAACAGAAGGATCTATAGTTTAACTATGTGGCTATTTTCTTTTTAATAGAACAGTTGTATTTAAATGACTTGTATAATGATTTATTTCACTTAATAGCTCGGCTGTGATTGATATAATTCCAGCCTGGCTCGATGAAAAGGTCACTTGGCACAGTATTTAGAAACCTCAGGTGCTTGCAGATACTCTGGAGTCAATTAAGCAAGTATGGTTACAGTAATTGGAAGATTGATTGTATTGTGGGATTAGGGTTTGGTTATTTTTCTCTCTCAAACTCATAAGCATACCTGGCTTAAACATTTCTAAACATAAAATGTCATTCTGTTGAGCCATTGCCTTGCATGTTTTAGGGTAAAGTGAACTCTAACCCTGTTTTTCCTTTTCCAGCTATGATTTTAGTAAATGCCAGAACAGGAAATCTGGTTTTCCGCTGTGAGAATGAGCGAACTTTCCCTTTGGTGGATTCTTTAACACAGCCAATAAAAACAAAGCACTGTTACTCCAATCGCTGAAATCTCCCTCATTTGTAAGGAAGAATTAAAAAGAAGCAATCCTGTACCTCCACTGTAGAGAGTGAAGAAACACTTTTTCCTGTTTGATGTGGCATTCACAGTAACGATGGTTTTTAAAGAGCTGAAGACGCCGTGTATGAACGTGTCACTGAGGAACTGTGATCAACTTCACATGTATTTGACCCTGACTCAAAAAGACTTTTACTTAAAATATCTGGAATGGGACACAAGCCACAGCAGAGGGGAAGGTTTTGCTGTAGTTTCTAGTTCTACTGCTTGTAATTTTTAAACACATAATTGGAAAGGCCACGGGGCGTGTTGCCGATGTTGGCTGTTGGAGAAGTGAACCAGAAGTGGTGAATTAATTGGCAGTGAATGACCTAAAAAGTTCTAAGTTTTGGTTTTCCTTACTTGAAATAGATGCGTATTCAACTGTAAGATAAATGTATTTTACTTCTTAACTCCATTAACTTCGAAGGGAGGGTAGAATGATCAGGAGCAAAGCCTGGACAGTGTAACTCTTCTCCTCGAGCTCTCACACCTATATACACAGCTCCCCTGCTTCTGACACAGAGCAGCCTCGAAAGCCCATCTTGCACTCGTGCAGCTCTTTGCTCCCGAGCCATGGCTCTGAACGCAGCTCACGTGTTGAGGAGATCATACCCTGTAGATTGCTTCATTTTCTTTCCTCTCCATCCCATGAGCAAGGAAAAAAAAGTAATTGCTGCCATTCTCCACAGATTGTTGTCCTCCAGCCAGCCTAGTATCTAATTCCAGATGTTTGGTTTACAATGAAAAACAGTTTTTAATGACCTCTGTCCTTCTCCCTGAAATTTTCAACACTTGCAACTCACAAAACCTTTAGTTTGAGTAAAAAAAGCCACTGTGTTGCACAGCACCTCCTTTTATTTTTTTTTTTAACTTTTCCACTGAATTATTTTTTCAGGGTATCAGAAGTACTCGGTGTCTCGTTATGTTATCACTGCATTTTTAGTATACAACACTTCTATTTTACTCTGCCTTTTTTCCTTAAACTTGTGGAAAAAAAAAAAAAATCACTTTGCAAAGACCTCCAATCATCTCCAATATTCAGAATATCTTGATTGACTAGCAAGTGTTATTCTGTTGCAATATTTGATTGTATAGAGGCACACCGTATTGTTTATAAAAAGCAAAAAAGGCTGTGTATAGGTTTTTGGTACTATGTACCACCTCTTATTTCTCTCATACCCAAGTATTCATGTACTTAAAACATAGTATATTTAATTGTGTTTTGATTTAAAATATATAAATATTAAAATTTGTGTCAATTTTCTGTTTTGATGGGATTTGACTTTAAATAGGTTGGTTTCTTTACAGAATGTTGCAGCCCTGGCACTTCTCACCTGCCCGCAGGCTTTCTTGGAATTCTTATTGGAAGGTGCTATTTGGGTTATTTTTAAGAGGTTTTGCTGCGGAACGCGCAGACTGCGGCCTCGAAACGGCGGCCCCGGGGTCCTTGCCCTATGCCCACCGCCGGCCGCCCGGGGGCAGCAGCGCCGCGCCCAGCGGCTCCCGTCCCCCAGCGGCCGCTTCCGGCCCACGTGGGCCGCGTGGGCACATGGCGGCGGTGAGCGGGGCTGGGTCGGGACCGCGGGAGCGGGGCTGGAGCTGCACGTAAATAGTGGAGGGATGGGGGCCACTGGGGAGCTTCGGGGTCGCCTCACCCCCTTGGGGTTCCCTGTGGGGCTTCTACCGCCATCCCGCGAAGGGTCCCGGCTCAGGCCGGGTTCCCTTTAGCGGCTCCTCCCCCACGCGGGTATCGTTGCCTGGGTGGGGTGCTGTGGGGATGCCCCTCCTCGGAGTGATCCCCGGTCCTGAGCCCGCTGTCCCGCAGAATATGTCGCCAGAGGAGGATGTGCAGCGGCTCTTGATCCAGTTCCGGGATGAGGCGGGAGAGTCCCTGGGCTCCCCCTTTGACGTCCCGGTCACCATCACCCCGGACAAGCTGCAGCTGGTCTGCAACGCCCTTCTGCAGAAGGTGAGGACCACCCCCACGAGCTGCCCCAGCACCCCTGAGCCCAATCCGAGGCTACCCCTCGCCACCCTTCTTGCCTTTTCTCTCCCAGGATGAGCCGGTGCCTCTCGCTTTCTTTGTTCACGATGCTGAGATCGTCGTTTCGCTGGAGAAGACCCTTGCAGGGCAGCGCGTGGAGACGGAGAAGGTTCTGGACATCATCTATCAGCCGCAGGCGGTGTTCAGGGTGCGCGCTGTGACCCGCTGCACCAGCTCCCTGGAGGGGCACACTGAGGCTGTCATCTCTGTGGCCTTCAGCCCCACGGGAAAGTATGAGGGTCTCTCTGTGGGTGGGGGCAGAGGCCACTAGGTCCCCTCCCCAGGGACGTGGTGCTGAACTGGGCTCTTCCCGCTCTTCCAGGTACTTGGCGAGTGGTTCTGGAGACACTACAGTCCGCTTCTGGGACCTCAGTACAGAGACACCACAGTTCACGGCCAAAGGTGGGTGTGGGGGTGTCCCAGGAGAGCAGCTTTTGATCTCCTTCCTCAGGCACCCCCTGTATTGTCAGGGGGACAAATAGCAAAGCCTAGTGTTGCCCAAGCCGTATAGGCTGGGGCCATGCCTCAGGGAGGGAGTAGCTTTCTTTGACTAATGGAGCGGGAGAAGAGGGTCTGACCTGGAGGAACATGGAGACTTCTCCCTGACCTCCAGTCCTGCCTCAGGGTGACTGTTTGCTGAGACACCAGGGACAGGCAGTTGCAGTTCTCCACTCACACCCACTCCTGCTCTCTCTGCCAGGTCACCGACACTGGGTGCTCAGCATCGCCTGGTCACCCGACGGTAAAAAGTTGGCCTCGGGCTGCAAGAACGGCCAGGTACGTGTTGGCTGCCCGCTCCCTCGTGGCCAGGGGGGATCTGTGGGAGCACAGAGACCTTCTGCAGCCCCATTCTGAGCTGAAATTAAACCTGATAAAGGGGCTTTGAGGGATTAGGAACAAAGACTTGCTTTTCTCTGTGGTGTGAGGGGTCTATTCAGTTGTTTTGAGTGGAATTCCCATTCCCCAGAGGAGTTTTGCACGTGGATGCATCATGGAAGTTGCAAGTGGCATCTCTGAACTCGATAATGGGCAGGGCTGTGGTTTTGTTGCCTTTGTAGATCTCTTGTGTTGAGCCCTGCTGTCCTGTGGTAGATATTTTATCCTCCACACAGGAAAGAGTTCAGGCTTTGGATGTGGTCATTGGCAGGCTTTGGATGTGGTCATTGGCAGACGGCTCCATCACGAGGGAGGTGTCTGGAGCAAGAAAGGGTATTGCCTGGCCAAGCCCAGGCTGCTGTTTGCATGACCCAGACATGCAGCCGCAGCCTGTTTTGCAGTGTCCCCACTCAGACACAGCCAAATCCCCTCATACAAACTCGGAGGGGGCCCTGCCCCAGCTCTAGTACAAAATATCTGCACTTAAAAAGTGCATGCAGAGATGCCTGGGGAGGTGGGAGCACTTAGTAACTTGCTGAGCTGCAGAGGGGCAGTCGCTTGCTCTGACCTTCAAACGATCTGGGAGCAATGAAAACAGCCGTGGAGCTGCTCAGAGCTGCTGTCCCACACTTGGTTTCTGAGCAGCCACTCCAACAGACCACTGTGATAACAGCCCTGAGGAAACGGGACAGGTCAGGGTGGCTTCGCCCTGGTTTAGTGCTGTTCTGGCTTTAATCGAACGCAGGGAGATGCTTGTCCTCTGTTTCCATTTCTCCTAGGTTCTTAAGTAGGAGATGACTAATGCCTTGGCTCTTGGGATGAACATTTATGTAGAGAGAGAAAAAACAAGGGGAAAAACAGCATGTGTCCCACCCACGGAATCCGATAATAAGTAGTGTTTAGTGCTCTATGGCTTTCATCACGCTCTGCAAACATTCACTAACTCTCTGGCACAGGGTGTTCAAAGGCCCAGGCTGGTTTTTTGGGGACCTGTATCAGTTTTGAGTTGAAGCAGATATTTTTGTGGCTGCGGCATTTTTGGCAGAGAGAAGGGCGGTTCGGTCTCATTCTTTGAGCTGTCAGCTGATGTCTGCAGGGATCTGGAAAGGCATCCAGCCCTCCTGCTCCTCACTCTGCCAGTGTAAATGCGACACCAAGGACACCTGTGCTCTCTAAACAGAGCTCAAACGTCCCTGGGATTCACATGATGTGTGTGGCCTGACGCGACCCTCTTGCTTCCTATACCTCACAGATATTTCTCTGGGACCCAGCCACCGGCAATCAGATCGGCCGGGTGCTCACCGGCCACTCCAAATGGATCACGTGTCTGTGCTGGGAACCACTCCACATGTAAGTGAGGGGCCAGCCCAGCTCTTCCTCTTTCCTCGTACAGAGAAGAGCAGCCTGACCTGAAAGGCACTGCTCTCTGCCTTTTTCCTGTTGCGGTGCACAGGGTGGGCACACGCAAGGAGAGCGGCCCCAAGGTGGGCTGGGAAAAACACTTCTAGCTCAGAGACATTAGTCCCAGCCACTGCTCACAGTCCCTGTGAGGTTGCAGGGGAAGTCGCTGCCAGGCTGTGCCTCTTTCTCCCTGTATAAAAGCCATACCTGCTGATAGCAAAATGTGTCTTTGTGGTGCTGGACAAACATTGGATGTGCTCCTCCCCAGCATACTGAAGTGGGGGCAGGAGAGCCTGCCCACAAGGTGCCCGAGGTCAGGCTCTGCAGAGCGCTTCCTTTCTGCTCTCCTGCATCCTGGTTGCCTCTGTCACCCAGTTTATTTATCATGAAGGCTGATTAACTGTGCAATCCCCTTATCCCTTCGATTAGCTAAAGCTTTGTCTGAGAGAGATCGGTGGAGGGGGGCCAGTTGTAGCCAATAATCCAAGACATTCTAGAAATAAATAAATAAAAAGAGCCCCTTCAAAGCAGAGCCCTGCAAATTGAATTTGCCAGTAGGAAACTCCATCCATTTGCAAACAAAAAGTGGATTAACAAAAACTGATTATAAAGAAGGATGAGGAAATGGAGAGAAGGGACATGACCCTAAACAGGTCTCCACTTCTCTGTCTCTGGCCAGCTGCACTCCCAGCTCAGTTCTTGTGCAATGGGAGGGGCCGTGCTCATCCTCACCACTGCTTCTTTTTGCCCAGAAACCCAGAGTGCCGCTACCTGGCAAGTGCCTCCAAGGATGGCAGCATCCGCATTTGGGACACCCTGATGGGCAGGTGTGACAAAATCCTGACGAGCCACACACAGTCGGTGACGTGTGTGAAGTGGGGAGGCGATGGCTTGCTCTACTCCTCCTCCCAGGACAGGACCATCAAAGTCTGGAGGAGCCAGGATGTAAGTGAGGCAGGCAGCCCTGGGGCTGCTGGCAAAGGGGGCTGGACACATTGCGCTGTAGCTTGGTCTGCTCTTCCTGTCACAGCTTGTGCCCTGGAAAATGGAGCTGCAGAGTGGGTGTTGTATGCTCTTGACCTGTGAGAGCCAATGGCTTGACATCATTTGGAAGGGGTAGCTGTTGTGCCATGTTTTCATCCTTAAAACCATAAAATGGGTCTGAAAGCTAGAAACATCCCTGGAGCACCCTGTGCTGATAGGTTCCTTACGAGGCCCTGTGGGAAAATGGTTTCTGAAGCTCAATAGTGTTGTTTTTACTTGGCTAAGCCTGGCTACAGGTCCTGACAGGTTGTGCAAGAGGATTTGCAAAGTTTGGGGTTGGTCCTCGCAGCCCAAAGGCTCTGGTGGTTCCTGTGCAGCCTGGCTCTATCCTGCCCATTCCTCTCTGAGCTGGTGGTTTTGTTTCCAGGGGGTCCTCTGCCGCACCTTGCAGGGCCATGCTCACTGGGTGAACACCATGGCCCTTAGCACTGACTACGTTCTCCGCACCGGTGCCTTTGAACCTGCCGAAGCCACCATCAACCCACAGGATGTGAGTGGCTCCTGTAAGTGCAGCATCTGCATGGGAGGTGGTGGGGAGGATAGAAAGGAGACCTGATATCTCTTAATGCTGCCACAAGCCAAAGCAATCGAGAGCTGGGAGCAGGTCCTTTGGGGGTGTCGATCATGCTGGCAGCCATGGTCTTCCTTGCCCATGCACAGGGTGGAGCAACCTGAGGGGTGGGAAGGCCACTCTCTTGTCAAGAACTTTTGCTCCCCACATTGCTGTTGACAAAGAGGAAGTGGGTGAGCAGTCGAAGTGTGTCTGCTTGGCCTACAGAGCCAGGATTGGAGTTGGCATCACAGGGTTATAAAGTTTCCTTTCATCTAAAGATTGCAAATCTCTCTCTTTCCCTCTCCCTTTCTCTCTTCCAGTGGCAGAACTGAAGGACAGGGCACAGCAGAGGTATGACCAAGTTAGGGTAAGTCCCTGTGGTCCCTACTGTCACTTCCAACGGTGTTACTGGTGGAAGTAGTAAACATGCACAGTTGTCTGTGGACCCAACCCTGATGTGCTTCTGAGCTGTCCACACCTGGCTTGCACAAGACTTGGGCTCTTTCATCCCTCTCTCAGGGCCAGGAACCAGAAAGGCTCGTCTCGGGGTCAGATGATTTCACACTGTTTCTTTGGAGACCAGCAGAAGACAAGAAGCCACTGGAGAGAATGACGGGCCACCAGGCATTGATTAACCAAGTCCTCTTCTCGCCGGACACCCGGATAATAGCTAGTGCTTCCTTTGACAAGTCCATAAAGCTCTGGGATGGTAGGACAGGAAAGTGAGTTGGTTTGTTCTGTTACAGAGGTGGTGCTCACCCGGGGTCTGTGCAGAGATGGGTGCCAGCTTCCTGGTCTGTTCAGCATCTCAGTAGCCTGAACTCAGGCAAAGTAATTCTGCTGCCTCTGCCTCTCCCTTGGGACATCCCTTGTCTGGCTCTTCTTGTGGTACAGGGTCTGTGCTTGAGTGCAACCCTTTGTCACCCGGCCACAGCACTGCCTGTTCCGCACACGCTGCCTGGGCCGGGGTCTGTTCTCTGGGGCAGGTGCAGCAGCGGTAGGATGTTCCACTCAGCTGATCCCCTGAATATGTGTGTGTTGCACGCTGTAGACTGACCCAGTTTAAGTGGTTCCTGTGCCAGAGAACAGCTTGTTCTGGATGATGGAAAGTCTTGTAGTTACACATGGAGCTGGTGGTGTTTGGATGCTCCTGTAGTCCAGCTTTTAACCTTCATCTGGAGTACTGGTGAGCTCTCGGGCGCAGCAGTCGGTCCATCCCTGTAAACCAGCCTTTATACTGATGAGCTTGGCTTTCACGTCGGTAATTTTGCTGGTCTTTCTAAATGCAGGCTGCTCAGCCAGGGAGGGAAAGGACACATTTGTTCAGTAACAGTCCTTAGCATTGCCTGCTGGATAAAGGTTTCTTGGCAGAGGAGATGAAGAGCTGTCCTCTAGAAGGCTCTAAGCCCATCAGAGAGGGTTTTTAGACATACTGGACCACCCGTGGAGTCTGTATAGCCATCGACTACCTTGTGTGTGCTGGCTTGGGGTGTGCTGGGCACCCCATGGCTCTGCTTGCTCACGGGTGGAGAAACACAAAGGTTGGGCAAGGGCAGGTTTGGAACAAACCCAGCTGTCTCCTTCTCTAAGAGCTTCTTGGTGCCCTTTCCGCACCAGGTACCTGACATCACTGAGAGGACACGTCTCGGCTGTGTATCAGATCGCCTGGTCAGCCGACAGCCGCTTGCTGGTGAGCGGGAGTAGTGACAGCACACTGAAGGTCTGGGATGCTAAGACAAAGAAACTGGCCATCGACCTTCCTGGCCATGCAGATGAGGTAAGGTGACTGGTCAAGCTGAGGTGTTTGAGAGGCAGGAATGATGACTCTTCCTGGCAGAGATAACAGTGTCTTTCCCTAATACTAGGTGTATGCAACAGATTGGAGCCCAGACGGACAGAGGGTAGCGAGTGGAGGGAAGGATAAGTGTTTGCGGATGTAAGTAACCCATTGTCTGTCCATAGAGGATGTTGCAGCTACTCCATGTGTCCTTCAGAGCTGCAGTCTCCTTGCAGGGACGTTCATGGTTAGGGTGTGATCTCTCCCCGCAGAGAGCACAGCACTGGGTCACATTCCAACCTGTAGATGTGACCTCCCTTAGGGAAGGAACTGCTGCTGTCCCCTGGGAGGTGACTAGAAGGCAGAGTCTCTCCAACTGAGCAGTCGGGTGAAATTGGACCCAGATGTTTTGGCTCTTGGAGAGAGGAAGGAACAGTTGCACCAGTCAGTCAGACCCTTCCTTTCTCACCTTCATCTGTCTCCCAGTTATGCCCTCTGTCTCCCAATTATGCAGCCAGACAATTTCCTGTGAGCTGGTTGCCATTTGACCACGGCTGATGAAGGAACCGTGTGCCCAGGCCCCCGCTGCACTGCTCTCATATGGTATCTACTGGGCCGTGTGGCAGGGTGGGTGCAGGGATGCAGCAGCTCTTTCTGTTTGCAGATGGCGTCGATAGGAGCAGAGACAGAGGTGCAGGTCCCGTCCTAAGCTGGTCTCCTCTCAGCACAGCCTGCCCAGGAGATCTGCGAGGTGATGGATGATGGAGGCTGACCCGAGCATGCCTCCCTGTTCCTGTTGGCTGCTCTCCCTCATGGACTCTTTCCTTATATTTATTTAAGGAAATTTTAATTCTAGTTCTTACTAAGAGCTGTGCTTTGCAGGCTGTTTTCTCTGACCATTACAGGAGGGATATCTCATCTGCCTCCATCTGAACTGGCTTTTTATTGACATTTCAACCTTGCAGTAGCCTGCTGCCTTGAAAGGGGCACACAAAGGGTGGGGACGGCTCATGCCCTTTCTTGTAGCGTGAAGAATCCTGCACAGAAGAAGCTTTTAGTGGGAACAGAAAGGGTTGTCCTTGTGTGACCTTCGGAGAGGGAGAGGGGAAGGGGAAAATCCAGCACATCATTACATTGTAGAGTTGAGCTCGGCTGCCTGCCTGGGACAAAGACCTGCTGAGAATAAGATCTTGGGGCTTCTCATTATTCCAGTAAGGTTTTGATTTTCCACTCAGCTCATTTATGTGTGGGCTGAACTGAGCATTATCTGTTAGTGGTCCTCTAACATCCACAGCAGACAACTCTTCCACTCATCCATCCAGGATGAAACAGGCCTGGACTTCAAGCAACTGTGAGATTGGTGCTGAGTTTTCAGGTCTCAGTGGCTCCTGGAAATGTGGAAATGAGGCATTTGTGCCTCTGAACGGGGGATGGGGCACCCATCTCCCATCCACTGCCAGGTTGGGGGGAAGGAAGGAAGGAAGGAAGGGGTGGGGAAGGGAAAGGATGGAACAGGCGCTTTGGGTGGTGGTTATCCCTTGCTCTGGATATGTGCTGACAGCAGGGCTGGGGCTGTCACAGTAAATGGCGAAACTTCCATTACAGAATTGGCTCATTTTGGAATTTCTCAAGTGTGTTTTACGTGCCCAGTGGGTGAGAGGGATTCACACTGACAGCTTTATATTTGCAAGCTTGCTTATGAGTCTTTTTTTAAGTTAGTTCAGGCTTCCAACGATCAAGAGGCGAATAGACCTGGATTTCATGTTTATTTCCAGGATGCTTATGAAACAGTGAAAATCAAAGTGTGATTATTAAGGAGTAGAAATTATTTTGTCAGCTTTAGTTGCAGCAAGTTAGCATGAAGGTCAAAACATTCTCTGTAGCCCTCATACTGCAGTTGCTACCCAGTGATTACGACTCAGAACAGGAATCTGGGTCTCAGATGCTTCCCAGCTGCAGAAGAAGCATTTTAGGACTTTTTTCCTTGGGCAGATTGCTTTGGAGAATGAAGAGGGGATGGTGCAGTAATGGCCATTTGCTTGTCCGCAAGTGTTCAGGTGAGCAAAAGACTTGAACAAAGGGTTAAATTTCTACTATGACTGAGAACACCAATTGTGGTTCCTGTTGTTAGTATCTCTTTCTACCAAGTCAGCAAGTTCTATCTTCATGGGATTTTTTGGGTTGAGCTTGATATTTTGTACCTGCTCTTCCATTAATGTGCTTCCTCCAACTGGTTCTTGCTGATGGTGAAGGCCATGTTGCATCCATCTGGATAAACAAAACCTTTCATAATTTGCTACGGTAAATGTTGTGGGACAGGGCGACTTAAAGCTGTAACTGGTAATTCTGCCTCAGCAGAGCATTGTGCCCTTGGGAAGGAGCAAAGCACACATGCAGCTGACTGATTTCTGGTAGCAGCTGAGAAGCCTGCCTGTTTTGCAGGATTTTTGGGCAGCCTGTTCTAAAGGAAACAATCCACCCTCGTGTGTTTAGCTCTGTGTCCCTGGGTTTGACTTGCTGGAAGCAACAGCTGCTGCAGCTCATGGTAGTGTGTGGCTCTCTGAGGGAAGAAGCATCGTTCTCTGCGTGCCCTCTCAAAGCACTGCATGGGGTCACAGTGCCCTGTTGATCCACAATGTGTTTTGTGTTAGAAGTGGCGAGGTATCAGAGCTGGGTCAAGTGATCCTGGCTGCCAGCACTGGCTTGGCTCTGCCTGTGTACCTAAAGACCACGTCCTTATCCACCGATTTCCAAACCAAAGCGATCGCTGTGCCCTCTGGCCATGCTCCTGACCTAGACTAGTTCTTGCCATCCCTTCAGACTCTGCTTCTGTGAACAGAGCCTGATTAAAACCCACCTTCCTCAGAGTGCTGGATGCAGAAAGGTTTGCCAAAGCAAAGTGAGACCTCTTGAAGAGAGGGCCTTGCAATGAAGTTTATACTGAAATAAGCGGTCTTGGGCCTTAAGCTTTCTTTGACCTGGTTGTGGGTAGATTTTGAACTACACTCTGATGAGTTTGCATGTGGAGCAAATCGTTATTTTCCTATATAAGCAGCTGCTACTATTCTTATAATTCATAAAGCACCAGCCTTTATGCAAACTAAGCACTGGCCCCATTCCAGCTGTATTCCAAAGAAATCCCAGTTTGATTTGAATGTGGTGCTTCTTGGGCCTCGCTCTGCAGTCTCCTGCCTGTTCCTGTGCACTGGGGAAGAGCCGCTGCCCTTCGCTTCTGAGATGACTCCTTTTTTTGGCAGGAGGCAAAGCCAGCATGTGACCCCCCTTGCTCTGCTGGTGATGGTGGTGTGAGCTTTAATTAGCTAATTTTTAGAATTGCAGATGCAGATTTAGATTGATGGTGTAATTAATGGGGAAGACATTACACTTTGTTAAAGACAAATCTGGGAGGTAGGTTGGAGCTTTCTGATAGCTTTTCTGGGAACCGCATTGCTAACCTTACAAAAAACCGCTTGGAACACTGGAATTTTTCCAGTGCTGTGTGATGGGAATCTCAGTATCTGCTGCTGTGTTTCAATCCGGTTTCTCCCAAGTTACTCGCTAAGTATACCACACAGCTACACCTACCCCAGGGGTGTTACTTTTCACTGGTAATACAAGAATAATTTTAAGTGTATCCAGAACTATTTGTCCCACAGAGCCCTCTGACACTTTCTCCTTTTAAAAGCTGTGATAGCTCAACTGATGCCACCATTAATTTTGTTACAAACCCCCAGTGGAAGGACAGTGATGATAGGGACTGGGAAGGATGCTAGCCCTCCATCCAGGTTTACCTGGCTAATAAATTCCTGGGTATGAGGGAGGAAGGGAGGGAAAAAGAAAATGGTAAAAACACCTAGAGCGAAGTACACTATTTGGGACAGCACTGAGATGAGCAGGATGGTGACAGACTTCTGCCTTTGGGGGTTGAATTAGATAAGTGAGGCCTTAGTATCTTTATGAAAACTGTTCTGTGTTCTTACCTGCACAGGGTGGCTGGCCAAGTGGAGTATGCATTGTGCTCCTTCTTTCCTTGGAGCTGCATGTTCACATTTAGCTTGCCTCAGCTGATCTCTTGATTGTTTTCCCAGACCAGTAATTTAACTTTCATGTGCATGCTTGTAGCCTGGGGAGAGACACAAGAAAAATCTTTGATGAACAGGAAGAAAATCATCTTGATTCATTGTTCTGCATGAATGTTAGGAAAAGCAGTCATCTTTCTGCTTTTCTTTGGGTCAACTCAGGCACCCTTTGGGTGATGTTTCTACCTCCGAAAGGGCTGCGTTTTGGTGATATGGCAGAAAAGGGCTTGCCGTGAAGATCATCAGCACTTTTGAGGATGAAAGGTGTTATGGAAATGCAGAACAGTGGTGTCTGTATTCTGGGGAGCTGCTACCAGATGAAAGCGTACTTCTCCTGTGTCCTCAGACAAGCAGCCTGGAAGGTGCTAATTCCTTCCTAGATCTGTTGCTATTGTGATCGTGAGTCCTGGCTCACATCTGAGGGACCAATTTGGCTGAACCAATGTAGTGCAGCTGGGAAGGAGCCACAAATCCATCTCCACTGCTGTTACTCTGTGTTTTCTTCACTCTGACCTTGTAAATCTGACACCAGTGGTGAGGGACACGGTTTAGCAATGGATTTGGCAGTGCTGGGTTAACAGTTGGACTCGATGATCTTAAAGGTCTTTTCCCACCTAAATGATTCTATGATCCTATGAAACCAGTGTTCCTTGCTGAGCTGTAGGTCGCTGGTAGGCTCTGTCAGCAGGCTGCAGCTCTCACACAGTATGATGTTAGAAATAAACAAAGGCAGGACACATTACTCTGTGCTTCTGGAACATCAGTGTGGTTGATTAGCCATGGTACTGGTGCCCGCTGCCCAGCCATGCTCTTTAAGCATGCTGGGTATTTTATTGTCCTGCTGCCTGGCTTGTCAGAGCAGAGCAGCACATCCCTCCGAGTGCTGCAGGGCTGGTGCTGCCTGGCAGTGCTAAATGGAGAATGTGTGCATTCCTTGGGTGAGGGAGGAGCAGCTCAAGCCCCATGGGGTTACCTGACATCACTCTCCCAACATCTGTAGTAACGCAGCTCCCTTTGGGAAAGGCGGGTGAATTAAATCCTTTCTGATCTCTCAGCGGTGCAAGCAAGTGAAGCTGGTGTCTGTAAACAGGCTTATTGTGGTCTGCAGAAAATATTGACACCTAAAAGCTCTCCCAGACACTAATCAAAGGCCCAGCTCAAATGAGTGACCTGCATGCAAATCCTGCAGCCCTTCGTCGAGTTTTTCAGACCTCAGCCCTTCAGCTCCTGTTCAAATCCCAGTGCGATGGCAGCGTGTTTAGTTATTCTGGTCAAACCTCACCACTGCTCCTGCCTGTTTTGTCCTTGCTGTGCTTAAACAAACCTGCTTGAGGGCTCCAGCCCCATTATGAGGACAAAAGGACATCGGATGTGCTGCTACTGAAGGGAAACATGTCTCGATTTTGAAGTGTAATGCAGAAGGGGTAGCTTAGAAATTCCTGAAGTGACTTAGCCATGCTCAAAAGGCACCTTTCTGGATTACTGGGTTTTTAGCCTCCCTAAAATGTAGCTTGTGACTTTGAGGTGAGGCTACGTGCTGCTGCTGAGAGGATTAATACTGAATGTGAGAATCAGTGGATGGCAATAAACAGCCAATTCTCAGAGAAATTATTTTCTGATTCAGAATACTTAACACATTGAGACTTGTGGGCTTTTTCCTGGTTATAAAGGGGCATACTAGAAAGTGTCTGCGTTACTACCAACACGTTAATTTATGATTAACTTGGAATATTTTTACATCTCATTTATTCCTTCCACGGGGGTGTTCTGAGCTGCCAGAATTACTTGGTCAGCTTTGCATTCTGTTTGCTGGAGTATTGACATGAATGGATTTTGGATGGGAGCTCAGAACTTCAGAAGATAAAAGGGGGATTCATTCTTGAGAAGTTTTAATGCCCTTTGTTTCTCTTTGGCACAAAACAGATGTCTTTGGATTCTGATGTATCCATATAATGTCTAGAGTCTAAAATCACCTTCATAAAGCAGTCACTATTGCCTTAAGGATCTCTTACTGAATTTTTTTTTTTTTTTTAATTTAAGTGCATTGTCTTTGGAGAAGACTATCAGTGGAGGTTTTGACATAGCACACAGCTCCAGTAGTGCTTGGGTTTGAGTACCAGAAAGTGAAGGGAGATAAGTGAAGAGGTGGTAGATGACCAACTGTGTAACTCTCTGCTCAGTCGCTATTTCGATCCAGCAGTGCTGAAAGCAGACCCTGTATCATGAGAGAAAGCACAGCACAGCTCTGAGGGGCAGGAGCTCTGTTCTGCATGATCCTGATGCACACCTCATGTCAACTGTAACTTCAGTGGAGGATTAATCACCACTGCAGTGGTGTCAGGGTGCTGGGGGGATCTGGGGCAGGTGAGGATATCAGCGAGGCCTGAACCAGCTCCAGGATGGAGCAGTGGTGATGGAGGGGAAGGGAGCAGTGAGGAGTGGAAAGCAAAGGAGTGTAGTTGTGTAGATCTGGAGGTGAAGGTCAAAGGCTCCATGTGACTGGCGTGCGGTAGCTGGTTGAGTTTTTTTAATGTTTGTACGTGTTGCTGTAAACAACCCCAGGCTGATCTAAAAGTGCTGAGGGCAGAGGCTGTAAATGACAGGCGTTGTTCTCCTCGAGAGCAAGCAACTTGAAGAGTCTTTGGCTTCCCATGCTTTGCATGCTTGTTCCTCCATTGCTTTTCCACTCTCTTAAGTTCCTTGTAGCAGCTTTGACGCAGAGTCTTGCTCACTGATGGAGCAGGGCCAAGGCCAGGAGCCTGAGGCCCGATGGTGCACCCACAGCCATGGAGGGCGGGAACATCGATCGATCCCGTACCTGCCTTCCCACCTCTGCCTGGCCGCCGCACTCCCTGCTGAAGGCAGCTGGCTCGCGGGACACCTCTGCCCTTCCCGCCTTTTCGGGCAGCCCCTCAGCCTTGTCCTTCCTGGCCGGTGGGTCTGAGGCGGCCAAGAAAACAGCCACAGCAGACAGCGAGGGCTACAGGGGAGAGCCAGGCGGGGGGGGTGTTCGACTGTGGCCTTTCTGCCCCAGCTCTGGGGTGAGGACAGGGCCAGGATCACACCCTCCCCGCTGAGGGGACAAGCAGCGTTCGCGGGGATGGGGGCCCGGCCGCGGGATTCAGGGCCCCGAGCAGCGGCCGACGGGCCTGGGCCAGAGCGCGCCTGGGAGGAGGTGGCGGCGGAGCGACGCTCCCGCCGGGTTACACGGGGTGACGCACTCTTTGGCCGCCAGCGGAAGCAGCCGAGCGCTGGGGCCTGCGCGATGCGGCCTATAAAATGCGTGGGGTGGCGCGGAGGTCCGGGCAGTCGTAGCTGGGGCTGGCTGAGTGTGGATTGTACGGGAGACGCTGGCGGAGCGGTGGGAGCCCCAGGAGGCGGTGGCGGCCTGAGAGACCCCCGTCTGAAGCCTCACCGCTTCCTCCCCTCCTCTCGCGGGGGTGCGGCAACGACAGCCACCCACGGAGACGCGTCTCCCCCCGCCTTGCTGGATGCTTTGGGGCTCGGTCCCTGAGGGGGGCCGCGGCGCCGGCAGCCCCCGCTGTGTCAGGGCCATGGGGGCAGGCAGCGGCAAGGTGCGGAGCCCCTTTCCCTTCTGAGAAGGCCCCTCGTCCTGGCGCCGATGCCGCGCTGTCCCCTCACACCCGGCCCCTGGGAGACCCCCCCGGGCCCCCCCCCCCCCCCCCCCGCCCCCCCCCCCCCCCCCCGGCCGCGGGGCCCCC
>JANHGN010003671.1:65947-82792 GCA_024605025.1 Megaceryle maxima | reverse complement strand
TTTTTTGGATTTTTTTTTTTTTTTTTTTTTTTTTTTTTAATTATTTCCACCCCCCCCCCCCCCAGCTGCAGTGCAGTCTTACGGCCTGTCTTGGGCTCTGTGATCCACAGCAGCAGGCAGTGCTGGCAGGACTACTCATGCCAGCCAGTGATACCTGAATTTGGGGTCTTGGAGCTGAAGGAAGCAGGTGCTGCAGTGCATGCGAGCTGAGCACTGTAAGGGGAGGTGTGCGTGCAGGAATGAATTGAAGATATTCCCAAGTGTGAAGATGGACTAATTTTGAGTCAGTGTTTTGTGATTGCAAATGTGTTGCTGTCATAAATTATTCTTTATAGAAACTTAAAACCTTTTGGAAATTGAAATCCTTTTGGTTGGAAGCTTGCTGTACACTAATCTTTTTGTTACCCAGCACACAGGCCATGGTCAGTTTGCTTTGATTATCAGTAAGGAAGTAGCTGAAGTTCTCAGGTTATGATCAGAGGTGTTATTTTTGACTTTTACCTCCTCTTTTGTGGCTTTTTTTCTCCAATTTCTTTTGGTATAATGTTTCCCTTTCTTGTTCAAATGAGTAATCACTGTGTGTGGGCTGCACCATTTTGAGGGTAGCTTTTGATGCATAAGCGACTGCTGCAGAGAGATACTGGATATTTTTGGAAGATGTTTGTTTCCTTTTTTTTTTTTTTTTAAATGAGCAGAATATTTCTTATCCTAATATAGAGAGGGGAATACATACTTTTCAAACTAAGAACAGAAAATGTTAGCAACTTTTATATCACAAATACTTATTTTTATAAAGAAAAACCCAAAACAGTACAAGCTGAATGTTTAGTTTATTCTTTACTGTGAAATATTTCTGCTGATCATATGGTCTTCCAAGAATTCTGTGTACTCAACATCTTTTGTTTAAGGGTATTTATGTACTTCAAGGCTGAACTGGATTTAGTCAAACGTGAGAAATGTGGGAACTATCTGGGGTTTTTTTTCTGATTGAAAACCTAAGGGGATGGACATCAGCACAATGTGAGAAGCTTGGAAGAAAAGCCAACTCTCCAGACTCCTTATGCCTTAATTCCCAAATTACTATTTCTCTCTTTTTTTTTTTTTTTTTTTCTTTTTGACATTCATAATTTAATTTCAAAAATTTCATTTTAAACAGTTGTAAAATTCCAGATGACAGAACATACTTTTGAAAAAGATACTTGGATGCTAAAACTGAAATTGGACAACCTATTTCAGTTGTAATTGAGGGTTGTGTTTGTGGGGTGGTTTGAATTTTTCCTGACAGAAACAAGTTTTGTTATAGACAACAGTTTCTGTCACAAAAGACTGAAATGCATGGAAGGAGGATCACCTCGGTGTTTCACTGATGAAATTCAAAGAGCATGGTACAGATGAGGAGTGGGCATCTAATGGATAATTTTCTTACTGACAGAAGCCTTAAGGGAGGTAGTCTACAAATGAAATTGTCAGGAGTGTTCTCTAGAAAGAGAGGTAGTACAGTGTTTTAGTTTGAGTTGTAAGACAAATTCCTTGAGCTGTGCCTGTTTTTCTCACAACTTCCATAGATAGGCTTCCCTTCCTGTTTTCTGTAGGAGTCCTATAGCTTCAACTATAGGGGATGTTTCTCACAGGCATCTTCTTGTCATATGCTCACTTTTAGGACACATGAACTCTATATTGCTAACGGCACCAGTGCTTATTGCACATGTGTATTACAGCAAAAGCACCCAATGTAGATTCCTCCTTGTGCCTATGGGAAAGGCAGCATCCAGAAATGGCACTGCAACAGTTTATGTAGTATGCTCCCGTGTTCTTGCCTGAGGATCATCAAAAATACATTGATGACAAGTTAGACAGCTGCATTCTGTTTCCATCTTCTCTCTTTGGGAGTCTCTACTCCTAGCAGGGAACGCGCTCCTCTCGTGGAGGGAGTGAAAGTCTGTAGGGAGTGGACTGCAGCTACAGAGTGGTTTGGTTCATCTGCAGGCCCTTTCCCCCTACTGTGTTTGAAAGGTACTAAATAAAGTGTGTGCACTTCAGTTCAGTTGAATTAGGGTGGCAGGTTCCATATCTATCTTAAATTATGTCATTCAGGAAGCGGTGGTGTTCCGAACAGGCTGAAAGTATTCAGGTGATCATGGTTTTCTCTCAGTATTTAGATCTAACCAGCCAGATACTAGATTGGTTGAGTTGAAAATGCTTTGGCAAGAACAGCTTTGAACTTGTGATCTTGTGGTCAAGGGAGAGACGTGGGATTTGTGAGGGTTTGGAATATAAATTGTGAGGTATTGTTTTATCTTGATTTGTGTTGAAATCCAGTTGAAGACTGCAACATCTTACAGACTGGATTGTTAATATTTATTGCTAAGTTTCTTAATTTATGAGCATGAATGGCATCTGTATCCCTGGTGCAGACAGAGTGAATTTCTCTGCCTGCATTTATATTCTTAAAGTAATAAATTCTAAGCAAGCAAAAGATACCATGACTGTTGATGTTATTCAGAGCTTCAAAGCGGTGGTGGAAAAAGCAAATATGTAAAAGTGTGTCATTTGTACAGGGAGCCTTTGTGCTTACAGAACAAAAAAGTTTACACATTTGTATGTTTTGTGAGCTAAAGTAATTTTTCCCTTTTTTTTTTTTTCTTTTCCTTTCCTACTTTTTCCCTAATGCATAGCTGAAGTTTAATCGAAGTTACCAAAGATAGATCTCCTTCCTGCCACTTCTCTGGGTAAATTCATTCTAACTACTTTTCAGGAGTGTAAAAAATTCACTAAAAGCTTTCTGTAGAATTATGAAGCATGCGCTACACTTTCTTGGCATATGCATATATAGATATATAGATACAGAGGTATCTGAATACTGTAGTAAATTAAGATGTTCATTTTAATTCTAATGTCAATAAATGTTTCTGGAAATCTGGATTGTGTGAAGGTGACAGATTTTGGCAGATAGGTTTTTCTTGTGTAATCATTTAGATGTCTTTGTTAGTTGTTTTATGTATTTGAACACTTGGATAGAAACGAGATATAAACAAGAGTGCTGCAGTCACATTCAGTATCTTCATACATGAAAACTTTAACAGTGTTCTTGGTACTCTGCTCTGAGAATACAGCTTATATACACTTAGATGAGGAAGAGGAGCATATTGCGATATGGTAAATCATATTATGGCACAGAATAGTGCAGTTTGCAAAAGGACCTCTGGAAGTAATCTAGTCCAACCACCCTGCTGAAACAGGGCCACCTAGAGATGGTTGCCCAGGACCATGTCCAAATGGCTTTTGAATCTCCCCAAGAATGGAGACTCTACAATCTCTCTTAGCAGCCTGTGCTGGTGCTTGGTCACCCTCACAGTAAAAAAGTGTTTCTTGGTGTTCAGAAGGAACCTCGTGTTTCAGTTTGTGTCCACTGCTTCTGGTCCTGTCACTGGGTTCCACGAAGAGCCTGGATACGTATTCACTGCACCTTCCTTTCAGATATCCATATACATTGGTAAGATTGCCCCCTGAGACTTCTCCAGGCCGAACAATCCCAGCTCTCCGAGCCTTTCCTCTTGTGAGGCGCTCTGCACTTCTCCTTGGTGAACTTTGAGGTTTCATAATCTGTTCTTTAATCTTGTATATCTAATATAATGCTTTGTCCACAAAATCTTATGTGTTCTTCATCTCTTTTTCCATCCAGATTTTCAAGATGTAAATGGATATGACTTTCGGAATGCTTTTTTTTTATTCTTTGATTGAGCATTCTCAAAATTGAAGGAGGAAAAAACCTGTTCTTTCTGCTCTGTGGCTATATTTCTGTTACAGTTGGGGGAAAAAGCTAATACAGGTAACAAGTGACTCAGAAAGCATCAGTAGCAGTTCGAAAGTTGTAAGTACAGTTATAACATGGATACAAATTTTGAACTTAGATCTTTATGTAAGTGAAAAGAGAAATCAGGTCTAAAAAGTGCCTAGTGTCTTAACTTACTGTTTTGTTGAAAGCTATTATATGTTCAACTTAATATTACATCTTGATTTTTTTAAATGGCAGTCCAAAAATTGGCAGTAATGGTTGACCTTTCTTTTTACAGAGCAGACCATTTAATGGTTTTTACTGTTATATGTCCTTTTAAATTTTAATGAATCGGTAAAATTTTAATGAATTAGTATGTATTGGTATGTGTAGTAGGTATTGGTGTATGTATTAGTATTGGTGTCTGTATAAAGAACACTTAATGATGGTTCCCAAAAAGGGAAAAATACATAAATTTAAAGAAACAATTCTGTAATCTGGCACCACCTGCTCTTTCTCCACTCCCTAGATGTGAAGAAGTAAGGTATGGCCATGGCCTACACTGAAAGAACAGGATTTTCACCTTTAAGTAACTGTATTAGTCCTGGAGGCCTACACATAAAGGTGGCAGTAAAAATTCTTATGAGGGAGGCCAGTGCTTTCTTGTCACATGATGCCCTTCGCAATCTGAGGGCTTCAGGCAGAAAAAGGGAGAGCTGTCATTATCAGGAATCTTCTGATATAATTTATTCTGTAACATAAAAATTATCATTCCATTAAATCCCGTATTAGAACTCTCTTATGTGCTGCTGCTTCTGCTGTTTCTTCTCACCTGATCTTGTGATGTCTCTTACATCTCAGATCTTTTTTTCTGCTCCTGTTGCCAGTATCTCGTTCATCATCTCACTTTATTCCTCTTTTGAGATATAATTATTCTCTCTAGATGTCATCCAGAGATGACATCTACAACTTTGATTGTATATATATGAAAATATCACCCCTGTGAAGCTATCTATATCAGAACTGATCAAATTTTGTTGTATTGTGCTGGGCTTTGTAGCAGGGAGGCTGCAGGGGTGACTTGTGTGGGAAGGCACTAGAAGTTGCCCCCATGTTGAACAGTTTCATCTGGCTCCAAGACAAACTTTGTCACTTCCTGTCACATTTTAAGCTTTTTGAAACAAGGAGTAGGCTGTTTAAGATTACCAGGTGAAAATGAGAGGATAAATATATTGTAAGGTAAGACAGGACAGTGAGACACTGGAATAGGTTGTCCAGGGAGGTTTTGGTTGCTCCATCCCTGGATGTGTTCAGAATTATGTTAGATGGGACTTTCAGCAACCCAGTCTAGGGAAAGGTGTCCCTGCCCACAGTAAGGTGATTGGACTAGCTGATCTTTAAGGTCCCTTCCATACCAAACAATTCTATGATTCTAAGAAACAGATTGGTTTATGGTAGATGTACCCAACAGAAGAAACAAAGAAAGTCAGAGTACGTTTGTTGACCTTAATCTTACCCTAGAAAATGCAAAGAAATATTTCTTTTTTTTTTTTTTCCAACTGTTTGCAGTGAGAACTAAAAAGCTATCATCTAGTCTCTAAATATATCGTAATGACTAAAATGCTGTAGTTACAGTTACAGGTCAAACACTGAATTTAGTAATACTGCCTGATGTTTCTATATTAAAAACATGAAACTTCTGAAAAGCATTCTCTAGTAACAATTAACCAGTTGCTCAGTTCCTGGGCATATGAATTACTTCAGGAATACCAAGCTTTGCGAAGATGAGTATAAGAATCAAGTACATTTTAATTTAACAAACCAATTGATGCTTGAATCTTTTTTGTTCAGAAAGGAAATCACTCCAAAATTATTAAAAAAAAAAAAAAGTCTTCCCCCCTCCCTAAAAATACATAAGATAAAGTTATACCTGTGTCTGAGGTCTTTGTTGGGTTGTTGTGTTTTTTTGTTTGTTTGTTTGTTTGTTTTTGTTTTGGTTTTGGGGTTTTTTTTGGTTTTTTGGTATATTTTTTCCTGGGCAATAAGGAGAATAGTGAGAGACAGTGAGCACTTCAGAGAAATACAAACTGTACTCCAAGAAGCTTCCCAGAAGACCCTCTGCTTTTTCAACTCCCTCCAACTGAGGAAATGTTAATTTAAGAACCTTGCCTTCTCCTACCTAACAAGACCATTTAGGTATTTGGAGTCTATAGTGCTAGAGACTTTGAAGATTGAAGTCACTATCTTTGTGTGGATTGGTAAAGAGAACAAAACCAATGTTATGATTTCCTTACACTAAAATTCATGTAGAAATTGATGCAGTTCTGTTAGTTCCTGTCTTTTGGCCTAGTGCCAACTGTACATGCAGACAGAGAAACCACCAGAATATGTTTCTACATCTGTCTGTCAGGCTGTAACAATTTATTAAAGAATAAACACAAGCAAAGAACAATCCAGAGATCATGTGATTCCTTTAGTATCCAACACTATTTCTGTTCTGTACTCAAGCATTGGTAAAATACCTGGGACTTCTAACGATGGTTATCGTTTGCATTTTACTTAATGGATGGAAAGAAATCACAATTTTAAGCTCAGCCAAATGCCTCGGTGTTGGTTCTTCATATTTTCTTTGTTTCTTCACTGTGATTCATACTCATTTCTATATGTCTGCTTCAAAAGATCATGGAAAAAAAATATTTGATGGTCTTAAAATAAATAAAACTAGGAAGATTTGCTGTACATTAGGTGGTCGTGCAGCTGTTCAGAGGGACCTGGGCAAGCTGACAGGAACCTCGTGATGCTTCAGAAAGAGAAGTACAAAGTCCTGAACCTGAGGAGGAACAACTCCAGGCACCAGTACATGCTGGGGGCTGACTGGTGCTTGAAAACTGCTTGACAGAGAGAGACCTGAGGGTGCTGGCTGAACAGGAGCCAGCAGGGTGCTATTGCACTGTGGAGCTGCATTTGGAAGATGGTCACCAGTGAGACAAGGGAGGTGATCACCCCCCTCTACTCAGCCACTGGGGGAATCTCACCAATTCTGTGCCTGACAGAAGGCATTTGCAAAGATGGAGCCCAGCTCTTCTCAGGGAAGCCCTGTGACGTGACAAGAGACAATGGGCACAAACTGAAACACAGGAAATTCCATTAAACCTAACAAGAAACATTCTCTCTGTGGGTCTGGCCAAGCAGTTGAATGGGTTGTCCAGACACTATGGACTTTTATCTGTGGAGATACTCAAAGCTTGACTGGACGAGGGCTGAAGCAGCTGCTTTAGCTGATCCTGCTTTGAGAAGGGGATTGGTCTAGATGATGTAGAGGTTGTTTTGAACTGCATTGATTCTGTGATTTATTGGCCAAAGTTGTTCTGACTTGCTTTCCTACTGAACTGAGCATCCTCAAAGGTATGGACTTTCTGGAAACATTCTAGGAGGATAAGCTTGCTCAGAGAGATTGTAGTCTTCATCCTTTCAGGCCTCTAGAGCATGATGAATCAAAGCCAAGGCTGCCCTGGTTTAGTGCCAGCAATAATCCTCTTTTGAGCAGGAGGTTGGCCTAGATGACATCTGTAGGTGCCCCCAACCAACTGTCTTTCTGATGCTGTGTCTCTCTGGGAGTTTTACATCCATGTGATCGTCAGACTTGATTTAGAAAGTGAGTCAGGATTCTTGCTAATTGCTGTGAATGGGTCAGTATGAAGAATTGATCCAAGCAGCTTAACCTCCTGTAGCTGCAGCTCTTGAGGGCCTGTCCTTAGGCACAGAGTGACCTGCCTTCTACCCCTGCTGTTGGGAATTTCTGCAGCTGAGTGTTCCTGCCACTGCAAATGCACGAAGAGCAACCTCATCTGTTGTACTTGCCACCGTTGTAACGTAGAGACAGTGTGGCAACGGAAAATGTTTCTGGTTAAAAAGCCCAAGTTTACTGGGGTGCTTGCAAACCAGCAATGAAAGGTCAACATATCTGAAGTAACTGTTTGCTTTTAGATTAGTAACTGTTTTCTGTTTACAAAACAGGTCCGAGTTTATGCAACAAAAGTACTTAAGTTCCATTGAGCTCTCTTCCTCGGCAGTAACATGGGGAGGGTGTCATTGGGATAAGGGTATTTTGCCTCTCTGCTGATCCATTTTGATGAGTCTCTGCAGTAAATGAACTGTAGTGAATAATCAAATCTCTTCATGTCAGCTCCCAAGTAGCCTTCGCTTTAGCTGGTGTTACATTGGCCATACTATTATGTAATGGTAAATGTTTGTGTTTTTTCATACCTCTGCTAGTTACAGCATGTGAGTTTATTTTGATTTGGTTTAATGCTGATTATCTAATGGAAGATTGTCCTCACTCTTCTGTATTTTCTCCTCCACCCTTATAAAATGGGCAGGAGGTGGGGGAAGGAAGGAAGGAGGCATGAGGTAACACTGCAGATCATGTTGTAGCACATCATCTTCTGGAATGGTAGGAGGTTCCAGCTTGTGTGCATCTTATGAGAGATGTTTTGGAATTTGACATAAAGCCACGCAGCTGATGGAAGGATGCATCCCTGAGTCATCTAGTTACATAGCTGTGCACACGCTTGCACGGAGGTCTAAATTTACTCTGGTTTCTGTTATCAGTGTATATGTATATATATGGGTTTGAAATAGATATGGTTTTGAAATAAAAGATGTAAAAAGTGTTTTTCACATTTACGGCTAAAGACGAGTAAGCGTTCTTTAGTTTCAGATAATTGTTCTCAGTGGCTTGATTGGAAACCTGAAAAGCAGGGTTTGTATGTGTTAGGTGTTTCTCTAAATATCGTAAATAGGTCTATCTGCCCATTTTCTGTATTTTATGCAATGGCAGTAACAGTTGGTATAGGACATTTGAAATATCAGAAGTTTTGCAGAATTCTGTCAGGTTAAGTGAATTGAGAACTTACTCCCTCCCCATTTCTGTGCAAAGAATTTAGTAGTTACTTATCTTTTTATTTCCACAAACAAAAAAGATAATGTGAAATATATTCAGGACAATAAAAATGAACATTTAAATATGAAAAGTACTTTAGTAAATGCAACTTTAGGCAATTTCCATTGGGCACAGTGTTAGCCTTTAGGTTGTCAGGCTAGTTTAAACAGATACAGGACATGGGAAAAATTGGAGTGGTTTAGAAAGTTAGGATCTATGTGTCTAAAGACAGAAAATGTTGCCATTAAGAAAGCAACAGGTGCCTTTAAAAAAATAATCCCGTTTTCCTCTCCACTTTTTGTATTTGTCCTAATGTTGGCTGCAGAGGCTCTGACAACACATCACTGACCTAAGCCTCTTTCTGTTCCTTTGGCACTCTGGGTGAGGTAACGCATTCTATTCACCCAGCAACGTGTAGCTTTTTGGTGACTGGAAGAAGGGACAGTTGGAGATCCAAGCTGCTAAAACAGAATTGAAATGCAGAGGAGAGACAGTTACCCAACAAGAAAAAAAAAAAAAAAGAAAAAGAAAAAGAAAGGAGATAATACACGAGGAAATAAAATGGAGAGAGATAAGTATAAGGATATCGACAAAGGAAAAATAAATAATTTTATCTCAGATCAGATTTATCTTTCTCAAGACAGATGAACACAAGCTGTTGGATTTTAAAAAACACCAAAAAAAGATCAACAACAAATAAGACTCCTCTTCCCTCCTCTTCCTCTGTGCCCAGGGAAGGGGTGTCTGACACTTCTCATTCTAAGCATGGGTTATGTAGCTCTTTAAAATTGAAAAGGCAAGACAAAATACAACATCCAAAACTATTGTTTAACAGATTGTAAATACATTCTCTTCCTTTTGATAACATCAAATAAGACACTTAGGAAACAATTTTGCAACAATTGGGGCCAAAGAAAAAGGAACCTTACGGAGTGGTGGTTGAAAACAGGAGTTTATGCTCTAGTAAAAGTGGTTTCACTTTCATCTTCACTACACACAGTAACAGAGAAGTCAGGAAACTAAATTAGCTTTTAAATCAGTGTTGTCTGAGTTACTTTGAAAATCAGCAAATCAGTTGCGTAGTCGAAGACCTGAAGTGGGCAAAATTGCATATACAAGGAATCTATTGTTTTGAGCTGCACAAAGCACTTGGTTGTATTTATATGCAATGGTAGAGTTGGAAGGCAGAGGAAGAGTAGGACTTGCATACTTTAGCATAACGTGCACAGCTCTATATAAGTTACATGCAGGTATGGATTTTTTTTATCAGGTTGTCAGGCTAGTTTAAACAGATACAGGACACGGGAAAAATTGGAGTGGATTTTTTTTATTTTGTTTTCAAGACAGACACAAATACAGAAACTAAGAATGATTATAGTGCCCCTGTGCTGACAAGGGTTAAGGTTTATAAGGGGAGGTAACCTGATGTGAAAACGCTGAACTCCTGCATGCACCAAAGGCAGTAGTCACGTTTCTGATTTTTATAGTCACATAAGAGTAGATACAGTTCATGAAAGACCTTTCTGTTCAGCCTGAATTAGTTAGTTAATTCTAGGTGAATGGCTGGATTTTTAGTTGACTGAGAATCCTTAGAGAAGCACAGTGGTTTGAAATACACTTTTTTTTTGTTGTCTTTATTTACAGAGAGGTGTTTTATTTGTGGGTCAGTTTTGGTTTTCTTTCCATTCTGATTTTCAATTTACTGTGTTCAAAGACTGGAAGAAGAAAGAGATTAAGCAGCTGAGAGCTATGCATGGTAGGAAGATGATGGCATTGTTCCCTGTAAGAAATACCTGTGATTTGGTTTGGACTGGTTATGGAAAAGACAGCATGTTTCCATTTGATCTGGTTTCTGGTGCTTTAATAAAATTACGTATTATGTACAGAAATGTACAGACTCACTGTGGCATAATGGAGTAAAGAAATGAGGATGACCCATTAAGCACTTCCACACCCCCACAACCATACAATATTTTAGTGAGAAGAAAAAAAAGCAAACCTGATTTCAGAGTGAAGATGTGATGTAATTATATGTTCTGGCTACTCTGCTATTTTGAATGTGTTCTATCACTGTGCATTAAAGTGACCATTCAAATGGTCATAATATTGATAGGCTTCCTGATTCTGGGATTGTATCTTTGACTTTTAATTTTTCTAAGGTAATTCTGTTAGAACTGAAGAGCCTTTCCTTTAGTTTTGACAGAAAAGTTTGAATGGACTGAGATTTTTCAACTTGGAAAAAAGACATTCAAAAGCTTGAGGAATGTGAATAAGAAGCTGCTTTCTGAAATAGAGTACAGTGTAATGGAGTTATGATGCAGATGTTTAAAACAAGGGACTAAGTCTTCATGTAATACTTACATTCTGACATTCCTTACTTCTGGTTGTGTATGCAGACAGTATGATTTGTCCTAAGGACAAATGATTACATAGGTGTCCAGTTAGGAATCACTAATGGGATACAATTTATGATTCAGGGAGTATCTAAATTGCTGGTGGTGAAAAGTTGCTAAGCTGTGTAACAGACTTGCACTATTCTTCTGTGGCTTCCTCAGACATTCCTAAGTAGCCACTCTCAGAAACAGGATCCTGAGGTGGGTATTCTGAGAGCATGTGACTCTTTTTTTTTTCTGTATAAGGTCTTAAAATAATGGAAAGAAAGATTCTTCACAAGAGACAATGATATTAAAAAGTTCATGTAAACTGGTTTTGGAAGAAAAAAAAAAAAACACCAAACAAGGAAAAAAAAAAAAAAAAACCACAAAACCAACCCAAACCAAAAAACAACGACCAACTTGTCTGTGGAGGGAGGCTTGTGATGAAGTACAGCAAAAGTGCAAACTACTCACCCTGCAGATAGAGGGTGAAAATCCTATATAGAGGGAGAAATAGCATTACCAAGGAGCTCTGCACCCCTGAATATAATCACCACCACCCCTTTTTCTAACAAAACCCATTGTCATTAATGTTGTTATGTAAAAATTACGGACTGTGCCCATCTTGACCACAGTATTAATTATTTTTTAATTCCCTCTGTCTTTTAAATTTGTATCTGCTTGACTTTTGGTCTCATTCCTACAAATTATTTTGACTGAGTAGAACTACAAAAGCATTCTTTTCAGAAGAGTTTGTACTATTGGGCTTTCCACGGCTTTTGGGATAGGGAATCTATGATCTCCTCTTTCTAACTGAGAGGCTTCTTTTCAGACATTGTAGTAGAGCATGAGGTTTCATTTTAATACGACAGTTGAGATCTCATGCATTCTTTCGCTTTTCTATTTAAATAATACCTGAGCTAGCTATCTGATCTTCAGCTCTCCTCTGCTAAAAGGAGAGCAGGAAGAAGGTAGGTAGTCATCTACACAGGTGCTGAAAGCAAACTGCAACATTTATTCTCTGGAATACATAGCTGATGTGGTAGACATCTCTTATTTCATAGAGTGGATTTAAAAAAAAAATACATTGTACACTTTTGTTTCATGATGACTTTGATCATTACTTTATCTTAATAGAATTGAGCTGGTAACCTTGTCCTAGACCAGTCTGGGGTCTGTATCACAACACTGAATAACCGTGTTATGTAATGACTTCAAAAGAGGTACATGACAGTCTTCGCATCTTTTATTCTTTGCATGATATGCTCTATAACAAGCTTATTATCCTTACTGAATCCTTATTTTAAGTAGTAATTTAAAAAGTAGTTTTATATCTGCTAATTTAGCTATGACATTTTAAACTTAAGACCTAAAACCAACTTAAGACCTAAAACCAACTTAAGACCTAAAACCAACTTAAGACCTAAAACCAACTTAAGACTTAAAAAATTTCTTGGCATTAAAAAAAGGTAGTTTTTTTGCATGCTTTAAATATAGTTGCTTGACACGATCACAGTCATACCATTAATGACTCTATGTACATATTTATGACTACAGTTCTATTGTGTATGTTTTTATTTTAAAATTTTGTTTAGCACAATTGTCATCTAGGCTATGAAAGAACCTGTGAGCCTGCCTTCCCAGTTATGCCAGTGAATACTAGTGTCTTAGAAAAATTTTAGCTGAACATGTGTGTCAGTAACAAAAGAGAGTAATTGGGGTGTGACATTGATGCTAGTGCCTTCTAGTGATGGGAATAACTTTCAAAGAGAAGGCAACACTACTTTTCCCAAGCTTTTTCATTTCAGGAAGATTCAGAAACAGCAGAGTTTCCTTTTTGTCACAAATTCTTATCATTATTCACATTTATGGAAATAGAACTCAGTTGCTTAGGGTTGGCTTGTAATGCTGTTTTATCTTGGTAACATCACCCACGGAAAGGATGAAATGTCCTTTTATAATGTGAAATATTGTGATCTACATGGAAGAAGAAAAGTTAAGCACGGATATTCTTCTGTTAGTTCATCTGCCTGTGATCAACTAGTGAAGGTAGAGGGATTCTGATCTTTCTGTCTTCAGAATCCACATTTTAAGATACTATTTCCTAAGCTGGCAGTTTGTTTGTGTCTTTTTGTGGTTTGGTGGTTTTTGTTTTGTTTTGGGTTTTTTTTGTCTGTTTGTTTGGGGTTTTGTTTTTTTGTTTGTGGGGTTTTTCTTGTGTGGTTTTTTTTGTTGGTTTTTTTTTGTGTTGAAAACATCACTGGTAATGGAAACCACGATCTAAAACTTCAGTTCTGTGTTTGTGTACAGCTCTCAAGAACTGAAGGTACTGTAAGAGGTACATGTACCCTTCATCAGCAGTCCCTGTTCTTGAGTCTCCTTTCACCGGAGCCAGGTGGGAGAACACCCTGCAAAACAGAGTGAGAGACATTGTTTGTGTTTGGAAAAACCCCCATTATCGCCCCTAGTTCACTGTGTGTTCTGGTTTTGGTGTTAGCTGTTAATCAGAGATACATGCCCGAGTCCAGAATTTCTGTAGAACTCTTCCCAATACATTTGTCCAGGGTTATTGGAATGGTTTGATTTAGTGTTCTGAAGTTGTCTGAAGTAAAGATAAACTTTTTTGTGTTAGCCATGAGATCATCCTGTGTTCTCAGTTGTTCACAGATGTGACCAAATGCTGCTTTCATAGTCTTAAATTATCAGTTATTTTGCAAACTGTGTCCCTCGGTTCTCTCTTCTAGGGAAGAAGAAATGGTGTTAATAGATGGAGTGGTAAAAGCGAATGATAGAAGCCTTTTTTTACTTCCTAATAGTAAATTAAGTGTCATGTAAGCGTATGACTGTGTTGTGACAAGAAATCTGTCCTTCAGCTGGTTTTGCTTGTGCTGGGTGTGTACACTTGCATCTGTAAGCTTATAGATATTCTGTGTTGCGGAACCGGAGGATGCTCTACAGTTGGAACAGTTTCTATTATCCTGCAATAATTTCTTTTCACAAGCTTTAAAAATTCCCTTATAGTGTTAAGTTGCTTTTGCCTCTTGATAGTAATCTCTATATTTCTCTTCATGAGGAGGAAGAGAGATGGAATAAATCTTTTTATATGCAACTGTACATACAATACCTGTACAACCTTGATTTAAGATAGAAGTAGTCACAGGAACTGCCTTGAAAGCAAATTATTTCGTTGCGATCTGCCTTCCAGTGAGATAATCCACTAGGGCAGGGGAGATTAGAGAGGAAGTATGTGAAAAATAAATGATGCTTTAAAATTTTAGAGACTGTGTTAGCTTGAGCACAGGTATATGAAAACATGTACGTTCATCAGACATTAAAAGAATATTAAAGCAAGAGTGGTGCCAAAGAAATTATTATTGACAATTCCTATCGCTGAATGACATATATATTTAATTATCATGGCAAATGACAGCTAGTTTTTAAGATGATGAATAGATTTGTCTTTTATACCAGAAATGTTTCCTGAACTAGAAAATAATCATCTTTATAGACAAAGAATCAGTTTTGAAGTTGTTAATGTAGAGTAGCGGTAATAGCAGGGAAAAAGAAATCCCTAACGTTAGGAAAAATACGTGTAAAATATGCAACTTAATTAAATTCACAGAACTGAAGGGCGAATTTCCAGAAATACACAGATGTGTGAAGTGCTGCTTAAGAGCTTTGCAGAGCCAAGCCAAAATGGAGGAAACAAATCTTATACTTTGTCTATGGCACTGGCAAAGAATAAGAACAGGGAAGGCACGTATACAGCTATTCTTCTCTAAAATACCTTCCCAGCTTGGAGTTTGTGTGGGATTCAGATTTCCAAGGTCAAGAGAGTGATCTGGAATAACTGAAAAATCTAACCTAGCACCGCTATGTAAAGTTTCTAGTTAAAACTTTCATAAACTTTGAAGATGTGCAGAGTCCAGGCCTGGAGGTAAAGCTGTCAGCACACTTAGGTCTCTTAACTTCCAGAGAAACCATGGGTGGACACTTGTGCTACTGCATTCCTCTAGGAATTCCAACCATGAGAAAGGAGCTGAGCACATTTAATTAAGCCCAAACCAAAGCTCTTCTTTCTTTGCCAAATTTCAGGAGCATATAGGGTAGCAATGCCTGTGTCCTGATGCTTAAGGTGCTCTCCTAGAAAGTGAGCTGGATGATTTGAATAGATGGGGAATTTCTGCTTAGGGAATCAGTGCTTCCCCTCAGTGCTTTAGTACCTGGGCTGTTCTGTGAGAAACAGGCAATAACATCAATTAATCCAGACAACTGGATACAGATAATGGGGTTTGAGAAAACTAAACGTGGGAAATGTTTAACGTAATTTGAGGTGCTTACTTCAAATGTAGCTTAGGTTTCTAAATCCATAAAAGAGGTAAACTTTCAGAAACACGTTTCTCTTGCACATTTCATTTTGGTAGTTGGAGGTATTTCCTCAGGATACAGACTATTGTGAGTATTATTTTTCTATACCAAAGGCTGTACATGCAGTGTATAGACAATGAAGGTGCTTAATGGAGCCTGTGAAATCCATTCCTAGAGCAAATCACCTGATTTCTTAATGCTCTGCCCTTAGTGCTAAGGCTTATTTTGGATATGACCCTTGGATACATGTTAACAAGAGCAGTTAAAACTGGGATGGTAAATTCAGTGGGACCACTTAAGGCACATTTGTTATTTTTGACAGTTTGGTACACAGAGAAGAAAAGATTCAATTTTTTTTTTTTTTTCATTTATATAAAATGTTAATTTAAAACATCACAAAGGCTGCCTTATCTTTGATTCCTGATGAGTGTATCTTCAGTGAAAAAGAAACACGTGCAATGAAAAAGAACGTAAAAGATTTTTAGTGCACAGCATATTACAAAATGGACTGTGTGTATGGAAAGAAAATGTTCCAGGTGCAATTTGCATGTGTAGTCGTAGAATACTACTGTGCTGCTTGTCATACTCGTGTTAATGACATTCATTATTTAGTATCTATAAAAATACTTCATTATACTCCCTCAAAACCCTCCTTATAATTCGTTGTCAAACTCCTACCTAAACAGGTGTAGCCAATACTAATGCCAATATTTATGTCTGTGTTCTTCTATCTCTTTATTTTCTTGTCTCCTGTTGCAAGTCTCTTGGAGATGCAGTCTTAAGCAGTACAGAGAAAGTGGGAAGGTGTTGATGAAATCTGTAGATGAGCCAGTGAAAAGCATCATTACATAGTGAAAGATCATGATGTTATAGAGGAAAGATTGAATAATTCCAAAGACTGAATTGATTATGGTGAAATGTAATAGTGCAAATATCCAAATAGGCCTTTGTATGTTTATCAGTAGAAGAGTGCTTCAGAAAACCTGAGAAGCACTTGCTGACCCAGGTATAATTTTCAAGCAAAAACGAATCTGAATTCCATAAAAGGCACATTTTATATTGGGCTGTTTTAGATGAAGTATTTCTGTAATAGCTAGAAATAAAATAGTGCCATTTTACAAAGCACTGGAAAAATCTGATATAAGATTTAGTATTCAGGGAGGATATATTATGATTGTAATACGTGCAGCTGAGGACTAGGAGAGTAATTTATCCGATAGACAAAATCAAAGCTTAAAAGGAGTTGTGCCAGCTGCCCCCTCCCCCCTTTTATTAGGTCATACAGTTGTTTGGGTCAGAAGGGCCCTTAAGGATCATCCAGTTCCAACCCCCCTGCTATGGGCAGGGACACCTCCCACTAGAGCAGGTTACTCAAAGCTCCATCC
>JANHGN010003671.1:33186-61010 GCA_024605025.1 Megaceryle maxima | reverse complement strand
GGATATGGTCTAGGGGTGAACTTGTAGAGTAGGGTGAATGGTTGGACACAATGATCCCAAGGGGCTTTTCCAACCTAAATGATTCTGTGATTAAATGTATATCTCTCATTTTAAGGGAAAATAATTTGTTTTGCTCAAAAAGAGGAAATGGCATTTTCTCTTAATTAGGAAAAAAAAACCCCTACAACCAAATTACATAATCAGCATTTCCTCCTTCTGATGTCTATAGTATTACATGAGTCTGGTACCAATAGTTCAGTATTCCACAGTTATTTGAGATCTGACCTCTAAAACCAAATAAGATCTTCTGGGAGGGAGTAACATCTTTATTCAGCAGCTAGCACTAAATGGAGTCTCAACATCATACCCCAGCAAAAATAATAAGTGCAAAAAGAAACTGAAATTTTTATGATCCCTTTGTTCTGTGTGTTCTACTATGAGTACCCAGTCAAATAATTTGGCTGGGTTTTTTGGATTAATTTTATCTAAATTTAACACCGTGAACAGTTTTGAATTATCCTACTAGAGTCCTCTCTACCTATACAGACTTAGTGCACAGTGTTTTGAAGCAGTTACTTCATGCATGAACTAGGGATGCCTGGTGAAAGTTCTTTAATCTGTGCCCCAAAAGACTTTTCAGTGGAATTTACTGAATTCTTAAGATTAACCATTCTCATTTGAGTGAACAATCTCCAGGAAGCTTGCAGTTTAAATAATGTGCATAGCATAAGTAAGTACTGTCTTGTGTTCTCCTATCTACTGCCCAAATTCTTTGTTTGAAATTCAGCAACCCTTCTGAGCCATACAATGAAGTCCTTCTATTTTCTTTATATTGTCAGAAGGAATTAAGAATAGAATTATGAACGCAGGAAATAAGCTGCTAAAATAAGCAGCAAACTGTTTCTAGACATTCTAATTGTCTCATTTTGTATATATGTTCTGTTAATGCATGAGGAAATCTCTTGTAGCACATGGGAACAAGCAGTTACTTCATGCTTAATCTATATAGCATCTTGGAAGAGTCTATTTTAATAGTAAAAACGGGATGTTGTCTTTAATACACAAACTTGGCAAATGTAGTAGGTGCCACGCCAAAGCTGATAATTTAAAATGTATTAAATGCTGAATATAGTATTTACTTTATATACTTCCTGGAAACAGCTTTAGCTTTTATTTCTCAGAACATATATACAGCTTTAACACTTACTCTTGGTTTTACTGTGAAATTTACCCATTTTTGACTTGCTCTTTTCAACAGGAAAATTAAAGTGAAAAATCCTGTAGCATTCCCAGTTGATGTAAAGAATTACATTTTTGTGTGTGTGCAATATTTATAGCCACTGAAATTTGCCTTTCGGGTAGTGCATGTGTTAATTTTTTTTATATATAATTTAGTAGATGCAAAGTTTAATTTTTTTTGTTGTTGTTGATGTACTGTTTCCTTTGCCTTGATGTATTTTAATTCATCCCTGAAAAATACTTTGAATATTTTTCCCACCATTGTTTATTACTTTGAACTGTTTCTGTTACAAGGACTTCTCTAGGAAAGGAATCTGGAGGTGGATTAGCAGTCTAATACACTGCTGCTTACTCTCTGCCCACCCTCATGAGGTTCTTTATTTGGAAATTATTAGGAGTATGTCTTCTTTGTGTGCATTTCAAGGGTTATTACAGACTCACCTGAACTCCACATTTAAGAAGCTGTTGTAGTAATGGCAGGAGAGTGGCTGAGTGATAGGGTTGTTTATTGCAATGTCAGGAGGAGAACCGAGGACCTTGCTGCTGGGACAGCAGTGCCAGACACTGTTAGTGTGCTCGGTCAGAAACAAGCACGTTACAACTTCACAGGACACTGCATAGAGCATAATTATGCTTGACAATAGTCTCTGTCTCTCCCTTTTTGAGTTTGCAGAGGTGAATAAAATGCATCTTAGTAGGGAATAGGATGATTATATGCAGTTCTTTACAGTGCCCTTTTGAAAAGATTCACCTGTAAAGTGATAAATCAGCAGAGCACAGGAGCACTCTTGGGATTTGCTCATTGTAGATTCCTGCAGTCTTCAGTCTCCTGAGCACCTGGATGGGTTCAACCCAGAAACAGATCTTGCAGAGTGACCTCTGCAAGGTGGCAGGCTGAAGAGAGGAGCGTGTTGGCAGAAGGTGCTTTTGCTGCCTCGCTCCCCCTTGGAAAGCATGGGGGGGGCTGGGAAAGCAAACACAGACATGACAGATGCTTTGCTGAATGTGGCTGGTTAAAGAGTTCAACCACGAGTTGAGGTGTCTCCAAAGTGACTCAAAGGAGCAGGAAATTCTGTCAGCTGTCCCTAGGGAACAGGGACAGGTCCTCCTTTGGGGAGCTTGGAAGCCCTTCCAGAGCTCCCCGTGCTTTCTGCAATGGTGTCTTTATCTTGTAGATGTGAGGGCTTCCTGAAGTGGAGGTGGAGTCTCTGGGGGTAAGAGCACTTTCTTTCCAAGGAACTCTCTGCCCTGTGTAGCTGTTTCAGCAGGCTTCGTGTTCTTTTTACCTACCTCATATCCAGAGGTGCCCAATATCATATTTTTTGGTACTATTTCAGCAGTCCTGACCAGAAGCTGAAAGGGGATTTTTAAGAGTGGTGTTCTCATCTGCAGTTATAAGAGGTAGGTGACCTCTTGAAGGGTCTTGGGGTCTCTTGAAGACATAAAATCTACCAGTCTCATGCAGACTTCTGAGAACTGTGGAAACTTTCGCATTCTGTTCATTGAACAACTATTAGAAATCACTAAAAAATATAACAGTGGTTGAAACTTAAGTTTAAATGAAACATTCTCAGCAAGGTATCTTTAAAGTGAGATTATTTACTTCTGTAGTGAGAAAAGCCTGTTCCTAAAGCCTTTTTTGTTTCAATTTAATTGTTACAGTGCTGTTTCATTGGCTGGGTCTACAAAGACCGAGAGCTTCCTTTTCTTATCCTTAGTCCCAAAGTTAGCAGTTTTGCTCTAAGTGTTGTATAATAATTTGGTTAATTTCTCTTAATTACGTGACAAGATGCTTCTCTTTCTTCAATAAATAGTGCTGTTTTTGAGTTACAGCAACAGTAGGGGATAATTTCTTTTTGGGAAGTAATTATGGCTCAGTGAACTTACAGCCTTCATTATGAATGACATCAAGTGCTGGACAGTCACATTCAGCCTTTGTATTTATGGATAAGGATTTCTAAATATTTGCACAGTGATAATTTAATGGTATAAAGTCTTGTACGAGGTCACTTTTTGGTTTGTTGGTTTTTTTCTTCCTCTCCTTTTACATTAGCAAAATATTCTCCTTGTATTGGTGCTTGATATAAACTGGGTATTGGAAGAAGATGCTTTGGACTTGTGGTGTAGCTTAATAACAAAACAGAAGGGTTTTATTCTTCCTGTTTTTCTTTTAGTTAGTTTCTTTCTGTTTAGCTCTCTGGAGGAAGGTGGGTTCATTGTATGATTGGGATATAAATTTTGAAACATCCCCTTTCTTGTTGCTTTAATACTGAAATTACTGTGCCACTCCCTGCCCCTGACTAATGTACGTTTGAATGGATCATCTCCAGACTAATAGAATAACTCTGAGCACCCAGGAGTTGCCATGTGAGTTAAATATTAATCATCTAAGCTGATACTTGTCTTCAGCTATAGCCAGGAACTTAAACTGAAGAAGAAAATGTAGCCATGACATAACTGCAAGAGGTTTGTTTAGAACTGTTTGCATATGCCTTTTTTCCTGGAAAATTAGCATGTGCTTCTATTCCATTAATTGAGGTGTTCTGGTTTTTGTTCCACTTTTTGCATGCATGTAGTTCAAAGCACCAGCAGGTGTCGATGCAAAAAATATAGGAGCATTTCTGCAACCTGTGCGCTGCAGTGAGTCAGAGTAGGTAATTTTATGAATTTTTCTAGTCATAGTTTCAGGGGTGAATTCTGGTAGTATTTTTCCCCCACCTGAGAGTCTAGCCCTTTGGAAACACTACTAAATTGAGGTTATGGATTATAAAAACATACATGAAGTTGACACAGCCTTTGAGAACTGTGCAGAAGTTTTCTTTTTTAAAATCTCTGCTTTCACATCTCACATGTTTGTTTAGTCAATAAACAGCAGTACCAGTTTTGTCACCAGTGTATTGTTCTCTCCTGTTTACTGTTGTAAAGTATCTCTGGACTATTAGTAGGAACTTGTTATCTACTTTATTACGTTCATAGCCATGTCTGTTTTCTTCTGTAGTATTCATTTGGAATGAATACAAATGTCATTTGGTGGCTGCTTTATCTCTTCCTTGTTGCTGGGAGCAGCATTATTTTCAGTTTTCACTAAGGATAGTATTTTTTTGAGCAAGCTTTTTACTTCTTTCTTGGTTGTTTTCTGGCCTTTTGATAAAGGTTTTGATTGAAGATCTTGCAGAAAAGCCAAGCAGTTGCTTTTTATTGCATCTGAAATTGTGGTATATAGGGTAAGGTAAGGATTTTATTTACAGCTTGTAGTTCTTACATTAATTTGGGGAAAAATAGAAAGTTATCATTAGCTTCTTTTTTAGATTATTTCAAAGTAGTTGAGAAGAATTTTAGTATGAAATTATCAGGTGCTATCTTATTGAAATAAAGAATTTACTACGAAGGAGCATTATTTTAAGTAATTGCATTTTGTTAGTTTTTACTGGAAAAAAAAGACAGATAACTATCTGAATTTGCTATGTGAATATTCCCACTAAGCTTTCTATGAATCACAGAATCATAGGCTCAGTTAGGTTGGAAAAGACCTTTAAGATCAAGTCCAACTGTTAACCCAACACTGCCAAGTTTACCACTAAACCATGTCCCTCAGCACCACATCTGCATGTCTTTTAAATACCTCCAGGGATGGTGACTCCAACTCGTCTCTGTGCAGCCTGTTCCAGTGCTTCCCAGCCCTTTCTGTGAAGGTTGGTTTTTGTTTGGTTTTTTTTTTCCTAATATCCAGCCTAAACTTCTCCTGGCACAACTTGAGGCTATTTCCTAGCACTTGTTATTTGGGAGTACAGACCAACTCCTAGCTGGCCACAATCTCCTTTTGGGTAGTTTTAGAGTGAGAAGGTCTCCCACTCTTCATTTCAGGGACAAGTTCTCAACGGAGCAGTTTCTGTTAATACTTTAGCTATTTACTACTAAGTATGATGGCCTTGCTTTCCCCATTCCATTAAAAACTGCTCTAGCACTTGTTGTCTTGCAGAGAGCCAAAGAGTCATGGCAGGGAATTTACTCACTTCCAAATATTTTGATTGACATTCTCATATACAAGCCAAAGAAGGGCAAACTTTGGGTTACTCTTCCTTAATGGATATAGGGAATGCTTTTGGTAGCCCTGTCATTTGCTGTGAAGTTCTTTGTATGACATCTCGGCACTTTACAGACCTTGGTGCTGTAATAGACTTGCCATACCTAAAGACACTCTCTTGGTTGCTTGTACTTTTTTCCAGTGAAGTAATTACCCAGATTTGAGAGAGTTGCTTTTCTGCTGGGACTTGAAAGACTCCAGTGACGTAGACTGAAGAATGCTGCAGGTTGGTTTTCTCAGACATCAGTAAATCAGAGACATAAGTACATTTGATTCCCTTGTGCTACTAAGGCAAGGACACTAGAAGAACTTGTGTAGAACCACAAATCCCTAGTCTGTTCCTCAGGTGACATTTGTTTTCAACCCTCTTGAAAGCTTAGGCTTAAGCAGTTGTCACAGTGTGAAGGAAATCTTACAGTGTAAGACCACAGCACAAATGGCAACTGTTCTGTTGTCACAGGGGTAATGGGCCCTGTGTTATGTCAGGGATATAAGAACTCCTGTAAGCAAAGACTAACCTTAACATTTTTTTGCTTCACTTATAACTCAAAGTCAATCAGTTCTCAGCAGTACTCGAATTGAGAGGTCAGGAGATACCTTCTCAATTGCTGGGTTTTATCTGCTTCTTGTCTTTTACCTTTTTGCATCACCAAAAGTGTGATGAACGCAGAGCACAAAAAGAGCGTAATAAATTTTCCTCTAACACAAGGCATACTTCTTTAGAGACAGCTCTGGAGTTACTCCTCACAATAAACATCACTTGACTTTACTGACATGGCTCTGCAGCTCGAGATGTGCCACTAAAAGATTTCTTTTTTTTTTTTTTTTTTTCTTCCAGTTTTTTTTTGTACAGAAGTTATTTAGTTGGGTGCTGGTTTAACTTTCTTTTAAAGAATTCAGTGGCTACCTTGGTATCCTTTTTGGAACCTTTCCTCTGCTTTGAAGATTAAGTTTTTCTGAATGAAACTCAGGAGGCTGAAGAAAACAAAAGCATATTAAGACTTTGTAACCCTTGGTGGAGGAGCCAGTCACTCCACTGTAGCAGACAGCATTTGTGCTTGGTGCTCATTGCACCTCAGACATCACCTTCTATTTCTGCTTAGGAGATGCTTCCCCTGACACCTCTTTGGGATCAGTCCTGAAGCCATTTCACCTTAAAAGGGAGTATTCAACATCAGTCTGTTCGCTAAATGCCTACATCTAGTCTGATTCCCCGGGAGTCCTTGACCTTACCATCTCTATCTCTTTTCAGTTACTTTTTCTGTGTTCATTTTTTTTAAACAATGAGATAACAAGTAGCTACTCTTCTAATGAAAGGCAATGGAATTGTTTTCTCATGACAAAGAGAAAGAGATCTTGGATCAGAGAAGTCTGTGGATGTGCCTGTATTTGTTAGGTCAAGGTAATGTGGAAGACCTGATGATACTGTCATCTTCACCAGACACCCTGGCTCACATCTCTTGGTTTTCAGTACACTTACTACTCTGTCTCATGTCTGGTAGAAAACACCTTGCAGTCTGCAGTGATCTGGCCTTTACTGCTGTGTGCTGGTGGGGCTGATACGTTTTTATTTATAAAGCATGCCATTAGTGGTATAAAAAGAAAAGCTCTTTTCTCTTTATTAATTAAAAGCTTCCTGCAAATCACTGTGAGGTTTTAGTAAATATAAAAAGTCTAGTAACCCCTGTCCAAACCCCTGGAGAATAGCAAAACCATTCTGGACTTGGTTTCCACCTATGTTTACCTTCTCCAAGCTACGATTCATACAGTGGGGTTTTCCCAATGTTTCCCTACATCCCCTTCCCATACACTCATGAGCTCCTTAGGTATTCTGGGCCACCTGACAGCCTGCCCCTATGCTGAATCCCATGATAAATTCCACATCCACTCCTTTTCAGGTATTTCTCTGGATTATGTGGGTTTCTGACTGGTGTTTCATCCACAAAGTAGTTACAGCCTCCTGGACAGTCTTCTGTCTCTTTAAGTTACTAAAGTAACCTGAATCCCTATCAGAAGGACACCTCTTTATGTGATAATCAAGGTATTCTGAACTTCCTTGACTACTTAACTTGTCCTTTTATCAGAGAGGCATGTTGTAGTTTGGTTTTAATTATCTTAAATTCAATTAGAATATGTTTTAGTTATGTAAAACTGAAAAGATTGCAAAGGCCAGAAATGCAGTTGGAGAGACAGAATTTTCTAAGGAAAATGGGCAACAGAGAACACCTGCAGAATGGGAAAAAGCTCATCATAAATCTAGAATGCAATTGGCATATTCTCTCCTGTCATCTAAGGAGTGAATTGTGCTTAAATTTAATATTAGGGCAAGGATTTAACTAGATTTAAGATGGAGCTTGATTAGTTCGTGAATAGGATTAGATAGTGCTGTCCTCTGCATTGCAGAGGATTAGATTTGTGGTTTAAGAATGACATGTCCTACCCAAATACAATTTAGCCACTGAAAATATATACGTCTCGGATAGACAAATCAATCTCTTTTCTGAGACTGCTTACCACTATGTGTATAACCACGTTATGCTCCTCTCTGCCCAGCTGAGACATTTGACTTGAGTCACCCACACATTCTTACAAGTGCTTAATTTTTCTAGATATCTGGACAGCCTCCTGAATTGTCTATCATTCCCAAGAGAAGCTTGAAAAGGTGAACTGGGGATTCGATCTGTGACTGATGTGAGAGTGGTCATTACTGTTCCCTGACTGATAGAGCATTCAGTTGATTGTGCTCTATTGGAACACTGAGAAATGTGGGTGCAGCACTCAAGTTAGGTGATTTAAATCTATGTCTTTCACTTTCTAGGGGAGAAAGGGCTGGGCAATAGAGAAAAAAATGCCTTTCGTGTAATCAGAACATTAAGAACATGGAAGGGCATATACCTGCTTTTCTAATCAATCATTCTGGAGGTGGTTTTATCTAATGTCAATTTATATTTCCTTAACTGCATAATTATTTTCTGGGATTAAGATCTAGAAAGATAATTTTGCCACTTGCAGCTAATACCCAATTTCTGGATGAGCTTTGGTTTCTTTATTTGCTGGGTCAGTTTCAAGTGATTTCACACAAAATATTCTGTGCCTTAATGCTTTTGATTACTCTAATAAGGGAAGCATTCCTCTTAATCTGGCTAGCATCCTTTAGTCAATCTTTTCATTTCTTGAGTGAGTTCTCCAACCAGCAGCCTCTCAGGATGCAAAACCCATCGTTCCTTTGGTGCCTGTACTTCAAAAATGGTAGACAGAGTTTATTTGGAAGTACATGGAGTATACAGTTTTATTCCAAAATTGTGTCCTAAATTGTCTGAATATCTACGGTTAATGTATCTTAAATGCAGAAGGAATTACTGAGTTCCTTGGTTCTTATGTTATATACCTCTAAGGCAAGCAAGTATCTTTATTAATTGATAATTATGTATACTAGTTCAAAGTCTAGCCATTCCAAGCTGTCTTTTCAGAGCTTCCTGTAGCGATGGCTAAAGATAATCTCATCTCTTCATCCCTATTCAATCACTATCTCCGCTTTGCTGAATACTTGTTTAGAGAGAAGGAGCCAAGTTTAGTAACTCCCTTACTAGATCTGCCCTTCCTCTTGGCTGACTGAGCTAATCTGTTTGCTGCATCAGGGAGAATAAAAAGATTCACCTTCTTTTCTTCTCCTTTTTCCATTTGTAGTCCCTGATGCCCTCAAAGGAGCCAGCAGAGATCTGTGTTTACTCAGCATTTCCCTTATCGCAGCCGAAGTTGTGATCGTCACATGTGATGATCCCAAGGGCCAGAAATGTTTTCCCTGCAGACTGAGAACACCTTATTTTTCCTTAATACATCTGTACCTGCAGGCTTTTTGGCCATAGTGATTTAATAATGTCGATGCCATAAGCCTTGTAGGTGTATCTTTGCTGTCTCTTTATTAAGAACTCTGATGTAAGAGAAATGCACAACTGAAAAGAGTCTTCTGACCCTGTGAAGAGAAGTTCTGCAAAACTTCCAAATGTGACTAGGTTGCCTCTACTTGAAACTAAGGTTTCCAGTTTAGTGACTGTAGTTTTCATTCCCATGGAATTTGTATTTCCAAGCCCAAATCAGAAAGTACAAGAATGTGTGAGTTTCAAAATGTTCTTATTTCATGTTTGTGCTTCCTGTTATTTAACCAGGTAATGTTAAATAATTGTTGTTAAAAGCATAGCACAAAGACAAGTTATTTTAAAACTCAAATTTCCAAACTTGGGGTCAAGAAAAGGAGGTGAATGCAGTCATTCTTTGTGACTCCTTTTTTATCCAAATCATTTCTAAACTGCTGTCTGATTTGAGACAAATTTCAGACAGGAACAGATGCTTGAAACAGTGTTAAACTCCTGTACATAGTATGAAAATGTATGTCTTTGCAGATGTTACGGGCAATGGAAAGGTGACAAGTGTTGGTTTACATGTAAATAGATACAGGAAAGAGAGAGGAAAGGCATCTTATAGGTATCCCAATTAGGGGAACAGCTTTAGTTAAAGCTCACAATCAGCCACAACACAAAAGCCTAGAGAGGACTAACTTAAATTAGTTCCACTCTTCATACAAAAAAAAAAAAACAACCCCAAACCAACAGTTTTCTCTGCAGTATTTCTTTCTTTCCTGGCAAGAATATTTCTCAAACTTAGACATGGACAGTGAAAGTGAATGCTGGCTAGGAAGTATAAATATGAGATGCTTATGAAATCATGAGGAAATCTTAATTTTGTCTGGAAAGTAAGTTTTTCTTTAGGATATATTTTAAGGTGTTTACGTTACTGCTTGCAGAAGTGAATCAATTCTAATATTTCATCAAAATATTACAAGTTTAAAAACTTTCATGCAGGTAATCTCCAATTGCTACATTAATTTCCTAAATTAATATTGATTATAGGTCAAGGGATGGAGCCTTATTTATCTTTCATCAGAGTGTTATAACAGAGGAGTAATTACTAATAAATATTAGCGTGATTTTTGATTTTCTGTAAAAGTTTATTTATTCTTTGTAAGTCATATAAAATAAGGCTAATAAAAAAACCCCACTTCTTACTGCAAGCTCTAAATGTGGTCTTGCAAAGAATGTCATTTAACTTCAGAACAGCTACTTAAAGGACCAAGAGTTTGAGATTCTGTACCTCAGACCTCAACCTTCAAAGGACATCCAAACCAGAAACTTAATCAGGAAAAAAAACCAAACTAACTTTCAAAATTGAGTTTATGCAGCTGCAAATTTAGAGTGGGTGAGAGCAACAAATAATGGTATAACTGAAAGAATTTGTAGAAACTTACAATGATTTGGGTTTGAAGGCATCTCTAAAGATCACCTAGTCCAACCCTCCTGCTGTGAGCAGGAACGTGTTCCACTAGATCCGGTTGCTCAGAGCCTCATCCAATGTGACCTTGGATGTTTTGAGAGAGAGGGCATCTGCAACCTCTCTGGGCAGCCAGCTCCAGTGTCTCACCACTCTCAGCATAAAGAATTTCTTCCATATGTCCAATCTAAATGTACCTCCTTCGGTTTAAAAATATCATCCTGTCGCTACAGGTACTGGTGCAAAGTCTCTCTCCATCTTCCTTCTAAGCCCCTGCAAACGCTGAGAGGCCACAGTGAGGTCTTCCCGGTAACTTCTTTTCAGGCTGAACAACCCCAGCTCTCTCAGCCTTTCCTCCCAGGAGAGGTGTTCCATTCCTCTGCCCATCTTTGTGGCCCTCCTCTAGACCTGCTCAAGCAGATCCATGTCTTGTCTTACACTGAGGGTCTCGGAGCTGGGCACAGTGGTGTCTCATGAGAGCAGAATAGAGAGGGAGAATCGCTTTGCTTGACCTGCTGGCCAAACTTCTGTTGTTGCTGCCCAGGATGTAGTCGGTTTTCTGTGCTGCAAGTGCAAACCGCCGGCTAAACACCGTCCTGATGTTTAGACTTGTTTAGGTATGCTCATGTAACACTAATGATCTCAACTTTGGATACCATACTGCTCAAATAATGATGATAAATTAGATTATATTTGAGTAAGAGTAATAAATATTACTGGAATTAGTGACACTTACCTTTTTTCCCTGCTGGATAGAACCAGAACTTGATAGAATTGCTAGCAAAGGTACAACATCTATAAACACCTGAAGGTTATAAACAGCAAGAAATAAGAACTAATATGTGTACTCTGAAAGTATAGGGGAACAAAACTGAGAGGGAAAGAGGGAGAATTGACACATTTTCCTGTTTATGACATGTAGTTGGTTGTAGAAGAGTTTACCCAAGAAATTACTGGAAACCGCCTCCCAGAAATGATGCAAATGGAATGGGAGAAATACTGGAAAGATGATTGTCCCAAACAGCACTGCACTGCATAGGAAACAGGCACATCTGAGTCCCCCAGTCTTCACTTAGCATATCTTTTATTCACTTCAGTGGGGAGTTCTGACAGAGGGAAGGATAAAATGATCAGTTTCTAACCTTCAATAATATAAATCATCAGTGTTCCTGGACCCTTGTGTATTTAATAACATTTCTGTTCAAAAGTAAACAGCTTCTCTTTTAATGTTAATATTTTTTTCCCTGCAGCATGTCTGTTCAAACATGGTAAGTAGCATAAATGGCAGAGCAAAATGTTGTTTATGCACATTCATTTTTTCTTTCACAACAAATCCTCTTCTGAGAAATTGTATTCTTCACAACAAGGAAAAAAATCATCTACAAAGAAGCTCAGCTAGTAATAAAAAGGTGATTATTAAACACCTGTACATCTGGTATATCTTAATTCTTCCTTTAAAACTGTGAGAAAAAGATGAAACCCAATAATCCGTCATTCATGAGTTTGGTATCCTAGTGTAAAATTCATTTAGGCATTTGATATCATAGCATGAAATGCAGGGAAAAATTCATTTTAAAATACCAGGCTTATCTCTGGCTCTTAGTAGTGCTAACACCACTTCTTCAAATCTCTAGTAATGTTTTGAGGCACAAAAAGCTTTTGATGGTCATTGCTGACGCCTGTTATTTAGTTCAGTGAGTACTAGTTAGTATGGTTTGAATCACAGGAGCTACACCAGTAGCTCCTGAGGTTTCTTAGTCACAGCCCCGCTACGTCAGCCTCTTTACTATTGTAGATTCCTGTCGTCATTTATTATTTCATTGGCATCCAGTTCCCTTGGTTCAGCAGTAAAGTCAACAGTGAGAGGCTCAGATTGCTGTAGTCCCCTTCCTTCCTTTCCTCACCCATGCACAGCCACTCGTTTCTTTCATTTTTGGCACATTATACTTTCATATTTACCCGTTGTGGCTTGGTACCACATGAATAATTATTTCTTAATTGCTCTGCCTTCTGGGGCTTCTCCACTTGTGTCTGGGGAAAAAGGGGCAGGCTTTGGTCACCGGGGGTGAGCGCTTCTATGTTGCCTTTGTAAGGACAGCCCTGTTGTTAAGCAGGACACCGTGTGTTGCATCTTAATGCCGTTGTGTGAGGGCCAGCCTGTTTCGGAGCCGAGGCGTGGGAGGTGTTGGCCACATCAGTAGTGTCCCAGCCCAGGGGCTCCCTCGGTGTGGGGAGGTCTGGAAGTTGGCATGTACCCCTGATAGGGAATGGTGCCGTGGCCAGGGTGGAACAACTTCTCTTCCCAGTACCTACCAGGTGACTTTTCTTAGCAGCTGGGAAGTTCAGCTACCTTTTCTTTAAATATTTATCATTTACTGCCAGAAAATAGTGCCCGTTCAAAAGTGGGTTGCTGTGTCCACGCAGTAGCAGTATTTACATTCATTTTACACACATTTGGTACATTTTATAAAATGAAGTTCTAAAATTGATGTGGTTGTTTAATACCTGACCTGGTAATGGACTGTGTAACAAAGGCAACTGTTAATACACAGAATAGACATTTTCAAGAAAAAAAAATGTAGAAGATTTTCCAAGGTGCTATGTTCTAACAGATGTAAAACCACAGAAGCTCTACCCTTAGTTCTGTTACTAAGGTTTTGATTTAAATTAACACCAGATTAGTTATCCGTCTGTCAGGACTATAATAAAGAGCTTTTGTTGCAATCTATCATAGGGCTTTTGTGTTACACACTGTACATAGAAACTGTTGAGGAGCAGACTAGATTAATGCTGAGAGGAAAAAAATGTCATCAAATGAAACGTAGGTCTCAAAAACCAATTTCAAATCATATAGTATGTTATGCATTCATGCATTTTTAGCCTTTGGGGAAGAGAGGAAAACTTGTAATCAAAAATTAATTTGAGCATTCTTGGCTGTACCTAAATTAGAACCCATGATAATTCTAAAATTGTTTTTAACCAACTGACCTGACAGGAGCTCACGAGGAGAAAACTGATGAGTACAGGGTAATTTGAATAATATTTAGTAATGCTGATAAAATATTTTGCAGCTCTTTTTTTTTTTTTTTCAAATCTGACAAATACAATATTTCTATTGAAAGGCAGCAGTCTGTGTGTGTGCATGTATATAATGCAAATAAATTCTGCTTATGTTTTATACTTTAAAAAGTAACTTCTTCAGAAAGCTTAATAGAAATGCAAGTGTGAGGAGTCACTATTTTTTGGGGGGAGGGGTGGTGTATTATAAAGTGCAGCGTGGTTCCACGTGATTTAAGTATTTCTCCATGATGAATTTCTTTTTTTATTTTTCTTTGGTAGCAAGGTATCATTAAAGCTTATGCCTGTTTGGCTACAATGATTCTCATCATTTCCATGAACTAATCACACGTGGTCTTCTAAGTCTTCACTGTTATTTAATACTGTAGTTTCAACACAAGGAGGAAAAGAATGGGTGATTCTTATTTTCTACCCTTAAGATTTGTATTTGAATTTGAAGAATGCAATTATATTCTGTTCAGTTTCTTATTGTTTACTGGTTCAGAAACTTAAAATCAGGTCATTAAGGGATTGGATCCTCATATATATAACAAAAGTTTTAGTTTAAAGATACTGAGAAGTAGAATTGTAAGGGGGGAAAAAAGCCAAATACCAATTAATTTTAATCTTTAGCATTAGTTTGTTGGAGTTTTTAATATTTTAAGGATGTTTTTCAACCAGAAATTTTATTCTTCATGTGTTGGGGTTTTTTTATGTTATATATATTTTGGAAGTAAGTTGCTGTACCAGAAAAAGTTCACTATCTTTTTAATTACCAATTTTGCTTAAAATAGTTCATGTGAAGGAAATTTATAAGTCTAAGTGTTTCTTGCTGTAGACATGCTAAACAGTGTCACACCTAACTTCGTTCATTGAATTTTCTCTATGAGCCAGAAATGCAACTGCCTTAGTGCCTTACAGACCCCAGAAGTTCTACTGTTCAGGGTAGGTAGTGTTGACCCTGATTTTTTCTTTGGTTGGTTGGTTTGTTTTGCAAGAGCAATTTGATTTAAATAGTTTCTTAATAAGATGAACAGAAATGATTTTACAGTTACTAGCAAGACACGTCAAATCACTGCAGCTATGGTGACTGCTTTTTTTTTTCTTTTGCTGTAGATTTGTTCAGTTTGATAGAATCAACCAACATTTCAAAGATGCCATAGTGAGACAGAAGCTAGTAGTGGGGAAAAATGAAGGAAGCATCACGGTTATAAGAATCAATGCTTAACAAATTGACAAATCAGTAGGTACTTGTTTATATTCCAGAAAATCAGAGGTGGAAAAAAAGGAAAAAAACTTTAGTTATGTGAAATCAAGCTGAGCTTAGCCATGTAGAAACTGTCTAAAAAAGCCACAGTATGTAAGCTGCTGTGCTCTCAATCGTTTGTGTTTTAATTCCACTTCAGTAATGGGAATTCTGCTTAAGAAAAGAAATGAGATTTGCAGTCTGCATGCTGTTTATTTAATCCTGTTATATTTTGCCCCTGTATTGGGAAAAAGAAACCAATATTGAGCTGAATATTCTCTCCTTGTATATAAAATACCTTCGTTTTTGCTCTGTACATATGATCAGAATGAAATCTTTCATTAGTGCTTGAGGGCTGTAGAAAGGATGGTGACAGTTGCTGTCATCTGCTTACTGGGAGAAGAGGGGCCAGTGACAGCACAGACAAAATGCAGGTGGGAGGAGTTTCAGACAAGTGTGTAAGGACCCTGAGGAAACCCCAAGCTATATAGTGGGCCGTAGCCAAAGCTGAACTTTAAAAGATCTTCCCCAGTAGAACTGGAAGTGGTATGGAATTCCCAACTCACTCTGTAGAAAGAGGTTGCCCCGTGCTATGATGCTGTATTTTATTACATGTAGCTTATTGACTCAACCCAGGCTGCAGTGTTCCACACGCTCAAAATATGCTGTTGCCTCCTCAAAAAAGTTGAGGTAGCTCCTGTAGTTATGAATTGTACGTTGGCTTTCTCCCCTGAAATACAGCTGCTCCTTCTCTTAATGAAGTTGTACTTGTTCCATTGATACTAGGGGATTGTATTTTGCAGCCCTATCTATGCTGAGAAATCTCCTGCTGCTGTCATCACCAGTCATCCCTGTGACAACAACTGTGTCATTGTAGTCACAACTAATATAGGGCTGAATATACAGATTTTTACCTTTTTTTTTCCCCCAGTGTAAGAAAATATTGACTTTTTTTTCATTTGTTTAGCTGAATAAAGATGAAACATAGAAATTTTGGTAAGGAAGTAGACGGAGCTGCAGTTTGTGTCTATAATCAAACCCATAATTTTCATATGAGTTTTCCATGTGCTTTAAAGATGACTGTGACTCTATGTGTGCAGGTGTGGGTGCGTGCATGGGGGAGAGATTGTAGTCTTATGGTACACATCTGGGAGGAAATTGGCTGGGTGGTAGTAGCCATAAAGTAGTATTTTAGTACTGCCTGTAATTATGCCTTACAGATTGAGTAGAACTCAAGTCCCACTCATTTTTGTGACTGCATTGTCTGTTTTCTGCTCATCTGATGTGACAGATGTACTGAGATGGTTACAGATTGTTCTATAGGAAAACAACACAGAACACAGACAATACAGAAGTCAGTATTAAATGCAGAATAAAAATTACAGTTGCCTTTTAAATATTCTTTTTTAATTGTATGAGTTAGATTGGGGCTTTTTTGTGGAATCAAATGCTTTCCTGTACAGCTTTACTGACATAAGAGACTTCGGTGGCCTGTTGACATATTAATGGCATCCTGGCCTGTATTAGAAAGGGTGTGAGCAGCAGAAGTAGGGAGGTGATTGTCCCCCTGTACTCAGCACTGGGGAGGCCACGCCTCGTGTGTCCAGTTCTGGGCACCTCAGTACAAGAGAGGTGTGGAGGTGCTGGAGCAGGGCCAGAGGAGGCAACAAAGCTGGTCAAGGGACTGGAGAATAGATCATATGAGGACTGTTTGAAGGAGATGGGTCTGTTTAGTTTGAGGAAGAGGAGGCTGAGGGGAGACCTCCTCACGCTCTACAGCTCCCTGACAGGACATTGTAGAGAGGTTGGTGCTGCTCTCAGAGGTAATTAGCAATAGAACAAGAGGGGATGGCTTCAAACTGAAACAGGGGAGGTTTAGACTTGACATTAGGGAAAAATTTTTCCCAGCAAGAGCAGTCAGGCACTGGAACAGGCTGCCCAGGGAAGGGGTTGAGTCACCATCCCTGGATGTGTTTAAGGGTTGTTTAGCTGTGGTGTTGAGGGACACGGTTTAGGGGTGAACTTTGTAGAGTAGGGTGAATGGTTGGACTCAATGATCCCAAGGGGCTTTTCCAACCTGAACGATTCTGTGATTCTGTGATAATCCATCCCTGCATAGTCTCATCTGCAGTTTAGCAACAGAATATTTAGAGTATTTGAGAGACTGTTATTGGTGTTACTTCAAGAACAGTACTGATTTATATTTATGACTACAAATAAAATGAGAAATATTTTATTGATGACTCTGTGGTTTCATTAAAAAACTCCAGCTACCTTTATGTACCCTGCATAGGCATTGCTCCTTATGTTGGCCAAATATGTAACAACTTTTTTGAACAGACAATCTAGTATAGGAGGTCTTAAGATGTAAACAATTCATTTTACACTCATTCTTAAATAGCAGTGATGTCAGCATCGCTTTCTGGTAATATATTTTGCATTTATTTTGTTTGACACTGCTTTTTAGTTACATTGCACTCATCTTTTCCTAGTCACTTGTAGTTGGAAAAATTTGTGAGTGATTTGCAGAAGACTGAGATTTGAGGGAAGCATTCCAAGGGGATGTTCTTTCATTCTGTGACATGGTTCGTAACAGAAAGGATGGCAAAGCTGTAATTTTAACACATTTCTGTTGAATTGTCAATTTAAGATGTCAGTTGTCATCTTGTCAGTTCCAAGACATATCCTCTAAGGGATGTTAATTGTCTTTAGAGTTTTAAAATCGTTATGTTGACTCAGCAGTAGGTGCTAGTGGCCTACTTTCTTGAAGGACACTATACCATTGGTGTCTGTTTTTTCTCAAGCTTTTACCTGGGCCTTGATCTTGCAGCGAGAGCTGCAGAGAAACAAGCTGCATGAAGTCTTTGCACATTTCCCTTTTCATAGTAGAGGTGTGTATTAGAAGATCTTCATCCGGGGATTTTCTGCAACAAGTATAACACGGATGTCTCGTGGTATAATTGAAATAAAACTCGCCAAGAGAGTGAGCTGGTTTTGTTAATTGATACAGTTCTGATTTTACCAGATTCATTAACACATTTGTGGATTTTTGTTAGCCACTTTCATTCCATCCCGAAGTCTATACAGTGTAGGAGCAGTTAGGACATGATTATAGAAGCAAATAAATCCCCTATTGTATATTCTATTTCTCTTTCTAAAGGTGGCTGAAGGAAGTGTTAAATTGATTCTTGTGTTTCAAACTGTGGTCTGTTCTGCCAGCAGCTAGAACGTGATCAGTTAAATGAGGCACGTGAAAGGCACTGCTATTGTACATTGTTAAAGGAAAATTACAAGTGTGGTAATATTAAGTCATAAAGAGATGCTATAGAAATGGTTGGAATTAAATTTAACTCTGTGAAAGCAAAGGCATTCAGTGCTGCATTATTGGTCTCATATAAAAGTTATAGATTAATATCTTTCATTAATGCTAAGAAAATACCATCCAGGTTCCTAAAGACAAAATGCAGCTTAATCAGAAGTAATCTTTCATGTAAAAAGATGTGATCATGAAATTTCATTAGTTTTCTGAAAGTAAAACTGAAGTACAGTTTAAGTACTGGTGAAACTGTTGGGCAGGTTAGTTAATTAGTTTTCCCCACCTTAATGTTGTGTTTTCATTCCTACTTGGTTTACTGTACTTGCTAGAAAACCTGAACCATTACTGTGGCAACTGACATTTCAGATTTTTCACAAGCTTCTAGTAATGTAACAGTTCTCCACACATCTTGCAATTCTGAAATGTTTCTACAGGAGCGTGTTGAAGGGAAGATGATAGCTGTTGCCTGCCCCACTGCTCCCCAGGATCTTCTCTGGGCACCGGCAGCGGCCAGGTGAAACAGTCCCGGTTGGAGCCGTGGGGCAGCAGGGTTGCTGGGGTGGATGCAGCGTGGGCATGAGGGCAGGTGCCCCAGGAGCAGGTTTCTCAGCTGCTGCCAGCAGCGTTTGACAAGTAAGAGACAGAGATAGAAGAGTGTCACCCGTAGGGCCCCTAATAGCTGAAGAGGGCTGTGCAACACACTGAACAACTTGTCTGCTGAAAAGAAGTGCAGTCAAATCTCATTAAGGCTGTTCCTCTAAAAAGATATTAATTAACTTGCATTAGTGCCATTGATTCTGGAGCTTTTTTTTAAGTAGTAGGAATTAATTGAAAAAGCAACGGGAGCATTTTACCCTAGTTCCTAAAAAATCACATCTCAAAAGAAAGCATGATAGATTGATAAACACATCAGGCAGTCATTATGTACGTGCATTCACATTCTGTACCGATCTGTGCCGATACTCGCAGCACACGTGTGGGGGATGAGGTTGTGCCAGCCCTTGTGCAACTGTGAGGTAGCAGAGGGACTGTAAAGAAGATTAGAGTTGGCTTCTCAAGTGGTTTCAGAGCTTCAATAGGAAGTGAGGGAGTGGGTTCTTCAGAATTGTCTCAAAGATTTGTATGGACAGTAGGGAAGAGGAGACACTCATGTCTGAGGATTGCCTTCCCTGCTCTGAGTGTTGAGCTGGGGAGCGGTGGGGCTGAGGGGAGGGAGAGCTCTGAGACCTGTGTGACAAGAGAACTGTAAGCCCTGGGGAGGTGTCAAGTAACCTTTCAGCCTAGGGATCCTCTTATGCACTGACAAGCTTCTTCTTTCTTCAGACTGGCTGGGGTTAGGAACACTTTCCAGGGCTCACTTGTGAACAGCATGCTAAGAGGATTTTCTGATCTAGGAATGACTTTTTCCTTTGCTGCCCAGGTGGCATGGGTAACGTATGGCTTGGGAGCAGGGGGATGGGCATTTTTTTTTTTGCTTTTGATCTATAGTATATTCTAGATTGTAACAATCTCTTTTTTTTGTTTGTTTACCTCTTTCACAGCTCTAAAGCTGCATAATAAATAGTGATTTCAGATTTTTTCAGCTTCCTTGGTAAGAGCAGCGTTATGAATCACATCTTTTGTCAGTAAAGTTCTGTTTGCTCTTGCACGCTTGTTTCTCCCTGGGCTGGGATCACTAAATACGACTGTGGAGGAATCATCCAGACCTTCTAGTGCTTGAGACAAACTGCAAAGAATATGTGGTCTGTAGTGGACAAATTACCAGCAGGTACTTTATTTTGTATACAGCACCCTGTGTCAGTGAGTTCCACAATTTATTAATCAAGTGTGTGAAATGCCTTTTCCTTTAAGTGGTTGAGTGATATTTTCCTTCATTGCCTCCTTGTTCTTGTTTCTGTGGGAAAAAGGGAAATAGTCTGTCCAGCCTTTGCATAGTTTTCAGATAGGATGTGTAACTCGGAAGGTGTCAGTTATATCTTTTGTTGTTTGTTTTCCTTACAAGTTTATTCTTGTTTTAAAACTATACCTTTTACCATACTTAGTGTTCCCTCTGCTACCTTTTCGTCTTGTATTATAGTTTTAGGTAAGAAAGCCACAACTGCATTATTCAGATATTAGAAAATTATATTTGTGGGGTTTGGGGAAGAAAAAAAAGGTCGAAGAGTAGATGTTCTACAAATTCTAGAGCGATCAAAGCAAAAAAAAAAAATTCCATTGTCTTAAATGGCCTCTTATTCAGATTCAGAGTTAAACATTTTGAAGGTCCAGGGGGTTCTGGCTTAATCTCTGCTTGTGCAGAATCTTTTCATGTCTGTTGGAGTAAATATTTGGGCCAATATTGTGTATTTTTAGCTATTCTGTCAAGTGTTCTATCCTAGAAACATATCAGACAGGTAAAGGGCAGTACACACTCAAGTGTTGTTACTTAACATCTGGGTAACGCTTGGCTGGAATTACTTCTGATTGTTTTATTATTATTGCTATTCCAGATTTCTAAAGAATCTGTCACTCTAGCATCTGAAGCTTTATGATCTATACATGCTACAAAGTGGGTAGGCTTTTTCATGAATAATATAAAATCAAAGGGAGAGAGCAATATCATCACATACTAACATCTCGATTCTATAAACCAGAGTGCACTAGCCATCAACTGCTTTTATGCTTGTTATTTGCAGATTATTTTTTTTAACATTTATAACCCAGAATCTGTTAGAGAGAAATAAGGACTATTTCAGTTTCTTATACAAGTAGATTTTTATTGTTTTCTGTGAAAACATTCCTTTGCATACTTATTTGGACCTCTTTTTAAAAGACTTGCCTGCTGTGCTGTTTATACAACAGTATCATTAAAGCAGTGATCAAGAAAGGGCTTAACTCTGGAATTAATATTTCATTGCTTCTGGGGAACATTGCTTACGTATCATTTGTTGTGTTTCTTTAACAGTGACCACATCCTTCCTTTATTTCTGGTGGAGAACCACCAGAATGAACCTGTAGTTAAGGGTTTCTTCAGGGTCTTGCTGGGGGAGAGGGATTGTGCAGTCCTAAGATGGCAGAAGCTTTGCTGGTGGGGCCAATTTGATCTCCCTTGCCTCATGCTTCACCTGTCTTGTACCAGCAGGTATAAAGTCTCACTAATTATAATCACTTTCTCATTGCTTCTATCTGAGACAGCGTTCAAATTTGCACTTTTGATTTCATTTAGCTTATATATAGCAGCTAGCTTTTTAGTACTGAGGTATTTAGGGACTAGAAAGATGTGGGATATTCCTAGAAAATAAAAATCCATTCATGTAATTTACTCCTGCCACATGCCCACTTCCATGATTTTTACTGTTAATATTGAAAAACTAAATGACAAAATTCTGAGAACCGTATGTGCTTTCCTTTAAGCCAGTGGCTAGAAGAATTGATTTTGTTGGGTTTTATCCCTCCAAAGTATAACATATTTACAATTGTTCTCTCAAGAAAATAAGGGCAGTAGACATGGTGTTAAATGGCAAGGAATGCAATCTAATCCGATCCTGGAAACACAGAGGTGTTTCTCAGGTAGACTTAAGGATCCCGCCTGGGTCCCTCTGCTACAAGCCCTGGCTTCATTGAAAGAATATACTCGCAGGAAGAGTGCCAGGGAGAAATCTAAGCAATTTGCAAGAGGAAAATACTCCATTACAGTCGACTTTGACTCCATATGCCATTCTAGGTCAGCAAAATTTCAGATCTACCACCATGGCCTTTTGTTATTCTTATCCAGAAAATCTGTTTTCCCCAAGGATAGCAGCAGCGAAATATATACTGTAGGGAAGATGTCTTCTGTGGCACAGCATGAAGCCCTAGCTGCATCCTGGGAACGTCTTGGGATAAAGCTTCTAAGCAGAGGACAGATGAAGCTGTGGCTGGCTGGCTGGTTGAGGGATTAGGACTGCAGGTTGTGTAGTGGAAAACTCATCTGCTTTGCTGTCTGGAGAAAGTGTAATCTCTTTTGTGGTGCAAGTGAGACAAAGTTATACCAATACCAAGAGTATCCATTCTTTGTGTATCAAGTGGAAGTCTTGCATTGGTCATTCTGAGCTTGCGTGACACAATGGAAAAATTACAGAATTTTAGGCAATCCATTTTTCATGAAAAAAAGTTTTAGCAGACAGATCTTAATAAGCAGCACTAATAAGATGAGAGGATAACTTGCCTCCTGGGTAACTCCTTCTAGTCAGTGCCATGGGTGCATGAAAACCACAAGCCTGGGATTCACAGCCTGCGATGATTCTTACACTGTCTACAGAACTAGTAAAGATTCTTGCTTAATTTACCATATGTGGATTTGGAAGGCGGTGGAGGGTTAGGATTTCTGAGTCAGGGAGGACTTTGAGATGCAAGTTTACTGCAGAGACTTTTGTATTTGGGAGATGCATTCTCAGCTGAATTTATTGCCAGTAGCAGTGTAGGTGGAAGGGAAACATTTTATCTTTTCTTGCCTTGACAAGGTATGATTTGGAAGTGATGTTTTGACTAGAAGGGTGACTCCTGCTAGTAACGTGGCATTACATAATTAACAGCTCACATCTACCTTTCAGGTGGAATGGGCAACTAGTTTGACTTTGACCTCATAATAAAGGGAATTTGTTGTTGGACTTTGCCTGGCCCGAACAAGGAAGTCGTCCATCAAGAAGGAAATCTTTAATGTTTTTGTACCGCAAAGATTTTCCTGTCTTTATTTTCAGGGAAAAAAACCCAAAACAGCATGAACTGTAAAAAGTTATTTGTCACTTCACTGGCATCTGAGTCAGGTAAAGGTTTAAAGAGAGAGAATGAAATAGTCTTTCACTGGGCAAAGAAGAAAAGATTTATATACTCACAGAGCAATTAATTCCATCAGTACAACAGAGGCATTTTTATCTTGTTAGGATTAGTCAATTTAACTTTAGACATGAACTGAATTTAAAATATAATTAAACTCCTAACAGTATTTTGTCTTCTTTCTTTACAGGTTTGCTGGTCCTCTGTTAAAACAATTTCAGAATGCCGTTGGTAAAAAGGAACATAGACCCCAGGCACCTGTGCCACACAGCTCTGCCCCGAGGTATCAAGAATGAATTGGAATGTGTCACCAATATCTCCTTGGCAAATATAATCAGACAACTGAGTAGCCTAAGTAAGTACGTTGTCCTAAGAGCTGTGTTTAGAACTAATATATGTTACAGTCCCAGTTTTTGTGGTTGAAGTAGGAATCCCTTTTTGAACTCTCAGAAGTTCTCAGAAGGCTAAGCTTTGAATATACTCCTTTTGTGGATAGTGGCTAACGTGGCCTTCTGTGAAAGCAAGCTACAGAATTTTCCAGCAGCAGATCTTAAAAGTCTTAAGCCATATATTCCTGTTAGCCGTGGAACATGACAGAAAGAAAGATACCTGGTAGTTAATGAAGTCAGTAATTGCTAAGCTTGGAGCAATTCTTGAGTAGGCAATATGACATAATGAGGAATATAACACTGGTTGCTTAATTCTCTTAGCTTAAACCATTGGTCATGTTGTGGTTATTCAGAAATAAAAAATAGTTGCCTTGTAAATAGTAAGCCCAGAAATGTAATTATCACAAGGTACTTCAAACAGCTAAAGATTTTTATTCCTTCTCCTTTTTGTCAACAGTTTTTCCTTCAGTGCATTTGAGAGGAGTTAATACTCTTCAAGCTCTAGAACTCTGAAGGAGTTTTTTTGGAAAGGCTGATTTCTGGGTTGCTTCAGCAACTTAAAAAAGCTGTCAGTTGAACCAGCATGGTAGCATTTTGAATTTCCAATACTACAGGTGCTTTTTAACCACTAGGACATTAGTGAGACTGCCAACACATAAAATATTAAAATGTGCATGTATATACATCTACAATGTGAAAAGCCCTTCAGCTCCATCAGTATCTTAGAGTCGTAGGTGATGTAGCCTAATTTGTTAATTAAATGGATTTGGTTATTGATTTGATGGTATACTCTGTGGTGACTCTGTTTTGGCAGCCTTTCAAAGCTGTTAGGTGCTATTAGGTTGAAGGCTCTACTTGAGGACACTGAATTACGCAGTTGAGACAGGAATGCTTACAGCACATAAATATGAACATTATGAGTATAGCTACTGAAGTAGCAAGGAAAAGAACTCTTTAAATTCTTTACAGTGAAACAAGAACATATCAGATTAGGATGCAGTAAAGGATCACCATCTGCAGTCTTGCTTCACTCTGCCAAAAGCCCTTCTCAGACTACCCACTCGTGTACTAGCCTTCCCTTCCCTTGGACTAGATGACCTTTAGAACAGCCAGTTTGCCTTCCACCATAAAACAGTTCTGTGATTCTATAACTGCTCAGGAGGAGGTCAGGATGAAGCAATACTAGAACAGAAAGAGCTCAGTGAAGGTTGAAAAATGGTTTAAAGAATATCCACTGAGTGCTCCCACATTTGTTACCTGTCTTGCCTAATGTGTAGCACAGTTAGAGATACTTTCAAAGGAATGTAACTGTAGTTATGTAAACTCCTGCTAAAGGAATCTGGTTCTAAGTCAAGTGTGCATAGAAAGGGATGAGGCCTGAATTAGCTGGTTTTGCTTGAGAGGAGCTTCTGTCAGAAACTTGTGACTCACCAGTGGTCAAAAAGGCATGCAAATGTTGGGAATGACAGTGAAGGTAAAGGAGGAGGGAAAATGCACTAGTTTACTTAAAATACCCTAGTTGACTCTGCAACAGCAAGCCCAGAATAGGTAATTAAGGTGGGGTTCTTTGTATAAGTAACTTAAACACTGATGAGCAGGTCCTGTTCCTTCAGTCTTCCCCTCTTCCTTCCAAATAGCATCACTGTGTTTGTAGGTTTTCTGTGGGCAGTGTTTATACCAACTCAAGTAAGTTTTTGTTTCGTGTTGTACAAATTTTCAATAAAAGAACATTTTTTCCTACAAATAATAGAACGTGTTTTGCAAAAATAATCCTTGTTTCACAGCAACATTAAGCATTGCTCTATAAAAGGAATTGTGGCATAGGAATTTTGTCTTTCATGTGCATCCAGTCTTCAGTTGGTGTGTCACTGTTGCCAGTGTACAGCAAGGCTGGCTGACATGCAAATAAATTTTAGCAGGTGCCAGTGAGTCACAGCCAGCAGGCATGGTTTTGCAGGAGTCCCCTGGCAACCAGCTTCTCTGCAGTCCTTCCCTTTTCATTTTCTGTGAATAACATGTTGGAGAATCAGCTTTTAAGTTGTAGATGAAATGAAGCTGAACTGTGAGAGCCGAAACTGAGTGTTCTGGTAGGGTTTCGTTTCCTTTAAAGCTGCTTTTGGTTTTGATGGTAAAGTTATGCAAATTTAAGTGAATGGTCTTTGACCTGATTAGTGCTTAGTCATTTCTGCCTCTTAAGATTTTTCAGTTACTGGCCCTCAAGTGCAGGATTAATCTCTTGCCATTATGACTCCTAAGACCAGCCATTCTTAACCTTTCTTCTGATACAGTATGGACATTGTTTGGTGATGCAGAACTGGAGGGGGTGGCTGATACACTGGAAGGCTGTGCTGCCATTCATTGAAACCTGGACAGGCTGGAGAGTTGGACAGAGAGGAACCCAATGGATTTCTACAAGGGCAAGTGTAGGGTCCTGCACCTGGGGAGGAATAACCCCATGCACCAGTACAGGTTAGGGGTTGACCTGCTGGGAAGCAGCTCTGCAAAAAAGGACCTTGGAGTCTTGGTAGACAGCTAGTTCTCCATGAGCCAGGAATGTGCCCTTGTGGCCAAGAAGGCCAATGGTGTTCTGAGGTGCATTAAGAAGAGTGTGACCAGCAGGTTGAGGGAGGTTCTTCTTCTCTTTTACTCTGCCCTAGAGGGGCCACATCTGGAGTACTCTATTCATTTCAGGGTTCCCTGCTTCAAGAGTGACAAGGAACTACTGGAGAGAGCTCAGCGGAGGGCTACAAAGGTGATGAGGGGACTGGATCAGCTCTCTTACAAGGAAAGGCTGAGAGACCTGGGGCTGTTTAGCCTGGAGAAGAGAAGCCTGAGAGGGGATCTTATCAATGCTTATATAAGTAGCAAAAGGGCAAGTGTCAAGAGGATGAGGCCAGACTCTTCAGTGGTGCCTAGCAACAGGACAAGGGGAGGTGGGCACAAACACAGAAAGTTGCATGTAAACATAAGAAAAATCTTCTTTCCTGTGAGGGTGACAGAGCCCTGGAACAGGCTGCCAAGAGAGACTGTGCAGTTTCCTTTCCTGGAGACATTCAAAACCAGCCTGGATGTGATTCTGTGCAACCTGCTCTAGGCAAACGTACTCTGGCAGGGGGGGTGGACTAGGTGATCTCCAGAAGTCCATTCCAACCCCTACTCTTCTGTGATTCTGTGCAATTCTGTGATCTTGGATGCTATGTGTCAGTAGAAGATGCATGCAGAAACAATACATTTTAAGAGATAAGCATTGTTTTCCTGTGCTTTACATCAGTATGTCAGCAATACCTGCTATGCATCTCCATACAAATTTTCAATCCTTTCTTAGTTTATTTGAGATGCTGCTTTTAATTGGTCAGCTTGAGATACTTTTTGACCTTTAAAAGTGGAGATGAAGGGACAAAGTACTTCTGCTTTGAGTGATAGACTTTGCCTTTCTCCCTGGAGCATGAAAACACATCAGTCTGTCTCGATACAACATAGAAAATTGCAAGTAAGTAATTTTTTTTCCTCCAGTCTATTCCCAGTCTTCTCTAACTTCATGAAAAGATCTGTCTTCTGACGGCTTTTTCTTAGCACTGTGGCAACAGAAAGTCTCTGGACAACACCAACAGCTTTTTTAGTTTCCTAGCCATTCTTCCCTGTATTTCTTGCTTTCTGACTGTATCTGCTTTAGAGAACTGCTTATGTTTTGGGGTTTTTTTCAGCAATATTGAAGGTCCATTAGCACTCCAGTGCTGACAGAGTTGGAACATGTTGCTGTATGTCAGGCTATAGCATTCCAGCATATGTGAAATGCAACTGATAGCACTGTGCAGCTGTGCCATTGTTAGGGGATGGATAAAGAGTTCTCTTGTGTGCATGTAACCTCCTCATTTTGTTCAGAGCTATTGACCAATCTTGTTTTTCCTTCTATTCATCTGTTCCCTGTACACAGATTTTCAGCACCACACAAGAAACCTCACTGATGGGCTTTGTTCTTGGCCCTGGTGTCTGACACCTCCATCTGGGGAGGAGAACATTTCTCCTTTTGAGTATGTTCCTTGAATGAATATTTATATTACAGACATTCTGACCAGAACTGCTATTCAATCATAGCAGGATGTTACTTACCTTGTTTGTTTGGTTTTTTTTCTACCTCTGTACAAAGAGAGAGAATGCTGCATAACTCTGTTTCCTAGGCTGGAGTGCCTTTTACATTACTGAGAACTATTTTCAGTTAACATTGAACCTTCTGTAGCCTTTCCCCTCTTTCTGTCTTTTCTTTGTACTATTTCCTATTTTTACCAAGTCCTCCCAGTTAGGTGGTACTTTTCCTCAGCCCTGATTTGTTAGTTTCAAGGAGTGAAAGCCTGACTTTCAAGCATATTATTTCTT
>JANHGN010003671.1:12578-30949 GCA_024605025.1 Megaceryle maxima | reverse complement strand
AATTTAATTCCAATTCCAAGGACGTTGGATTAGCTTTAGTTTCTATAGATGTTAACATCCCCCCTCACTCCCCCCCCACCAAGCTCCAGAAGTTTGACAGTTTACTTAAGTCTCTGTTAATTAAGATTAATACCTTTGGCAACACTGCACAACTGTCTCATTTTGAGCGTTCCACTTGATGCGTCTTGCACTGGCCTGAGATTTACCAGTCATCTTCTTGAATTTCCAGAAATTATGCTGGTTTATGGCATTGAGCACTTTGGGTGCTTAATTTATTTATCCAGATGGCTACTTAGGATCTAGACTGTGATTCCTAGAGGCTGTAGAATTTAGACTGTGATTCCTAGAGGCTGCCAATGCCATAAGTGATCTGCGGGATGCTCGTTTCAGGTTTAGATGCAGTTGAAGGGTTTGGAACTCTTTTTCTTTCAAAATGCAAAAGGATAGTAAAGAATTGGCTTCTTCCACGGGTCTTGCTTCAGGACTTGTGTCCCAGAACTTATCTGAGAGCCTGTAACTAAATCTGATGGTAACTGATCTACCGTTGTAGAATGATTAATTTAAATGCCCTTTCCTTAAGGTTTGCTAAAGGATACAGCATAGAGAATGCCGTAGTTTAGATGAATTGAGAAGATGAGTTTTGAGGAGACTGCTCATTTACACCCTGATCCTGCGGCGTGCTCGTGTGGTTCAAGCAATTTGTGCAGCACAATAAAGACTTTGAGCCATCTCTTGGCTACGCTTTGTTTAATTAGCTTGAAGTAAGGCTCAGAACCTTACGTGGTGAGTGTAGTTGAACTTCAGTTCATCTGATACATACCCAGTCCCCCAGAACAAGATTAAAGTAACATTTCTCCTACCCTGGTATCCCTTCATATTAGTGTATTGGATAGTTAGAAATTATTCATTTGTGCACAGAAGCCAGTGCTGGACAAATGTTTACAAAATTCAGGGGGAAAATTAGGAGTTAAAACCAATTAAGAGACACAGATGATGAAAGAGGAGAGCTGTAAAACTGGCTGGTCTTTCTTTCAAAGTTTTATAAGCCATTGTACACTTACTGCCAGAGTAATAAGCAGGAGTGGATGATGTGTGTTTTGCTGGCTTTAATTTTTAAAAAAATGAGGGAGGAAGCAAGCAGTACTCTTTTCATTCTATTTTCAGCTTTTAGCTACTAGCTAGTATTCTATTTTTCAGCTTCTAGGACTGTTTGAAATAGTCAGGAAAATAATTGTTCAGAAAAGGCTATCGAAGCACATGCACGTTCTTGCAGGGAGGAAGGACAACACCTTGCTTCCAAGATATTTTACTTGGCTGTCACAAAAGAGGAGGACATCGGCTGACACCAGAGGGAGCTGCGTTCCTGTGTCACTTTCTTACTGATGGGTTAATTGTGAATAAAGCCCTTTGAGACAAGAGAAAAGGTCGTGAAAAGAATAATAAGCCAAATAATATAGTCCTTAATTAAAAAAACCCCAAACAAATATTAATGTATCCTCTTATTTAAATGAAAAAGCTTGTGCTCTGTTAATAAATGCCATTATGATAGAGCAAGAAGAACAGCTAGTAATATCAGAGGGAATATGACTTGCCTTTTGAAAACAATAAATTTTGGTATGTCTCTGATCAGTTAAGCAAGTTGTGCAAATCCAGTAAAAATAAGCTTTTCATAGATGTTGAAATAATTTATTTGCAGAAGTCTGTATTGTCATTTAATAGGCAAGCAAGATCACTGGTCTTTCTAATCTGCTATTACACATCCAGCTGCGACCAAGATCCTACGGCATTATTATTGTTTTAATTGTCATAGTTGTCTGTCATTCTCTTCACTGTGCTGTGTGAAAGAAGAGTAGAGCTTTCATCAAGCAGTCCCATAATGATGTAAGTTTTCTGAAGTGTTAATGACACTCTGAAATTAATTCCACTGTATAGAATGAATATTTTTATTCCTTACTCTTCTAAGGTATTGCCTATAAATCAAGTGGAACGAGAACAGTTTTGTTTGCTAATGTACTTTTTTTTTTTTCTCATAACATTTTTTTTTTATTTATTCAACTTTTTGCAACACTGATCAGTGTTATCACTTATCTTTTGTAATCCATTCAAAATTGAAGATACATTCACAGGGCATACACAGAGACAGCAAGGTACACAAATACTGAGTTGTAAGTGTCGTATACATCTCTACCTTCACACATAGTATTCTTTTGAAGGAAAGCTGTATGTTTCACTAACAGCAAACATTTTGCTTTACTTAAAAAAGCATTTAGTTAAATATACTTCAGGCTAAATAAAGAGACTGCCAAGAAGCATGTAGGTAGAGACATCATGGTTGGCATACTGCTTCAAACACAATGGGTTGTTTTTAATGTATTTCCCATTTGCAGATTAGTGTTCCTAAGCACAGGCAAATTATTCCATGCAGTATGTTTGTGGCCGTCTGCAGCAGAATGAAAAGAGTTCTGAGACAGATTATTTGCAATTGGAGCTCATTAATGAGGTTGGGGAATTGTAAGCCTGATGAAATGATACAGATAAACTGTAGGCTTAAAATACAGCTATAGAAGGGAAATTGTTGGATTTTAGAGCCCTGCAATTTACTTTTTATTCTGTATATAAAATTTGACCCTAGATTTTAATTTGCATGGCTGAATATTATGTGAGTTTTCTAATTAAGTTGAATAATATGTATGTCAATATATTAACTGAAACACATTAAATTTTAATAAATATATTAAAAGTTTAGTGATCTTGCTCTGGATGGGGCACATTTTAAAGTAATTTCTCTTGCTTTGGATATAGGTTAATGAACATAAACTTTCCAGAGTTTCAAGATATATATATTAGAAAGCTTCTGTTAGGTGAGTTGCCAGCTAAGTAGACTTGACTAACTTTCCACCTCTATTTGACTGTGGCCTGGTCATTAAAGACAAAGGTTCTAGGAATGGCCACACCTTTGGTCCGCTGCTCACTGTGCCTAATAGCACATGCTTCAAAATTAAGATCAAGGCAAGCAAGTATGATACTCCTGCTAATCTCACAGCCTCCAACTCTTTCCAGCGTGGAAACCTCTTCAACCAGCCGACATTTCTTTGTATTTAGTAATGCTCAGTGTGTTTCTGCTGCATGACTGTTGGCAAACTTCAATCTCATCTTTTTTTCAGGTCATTTATGGATATCTTGAATAGCATAGGTCTCAGTACAGAAACCTATGAAAATGCACTTTTCTCAGTTGTGAAGACCAGTTATTTACTCCCATCCTCTGTTCTGTACCTTTTGAGGAGTTATTTATCTGTACCAGGTCTTTCTTTTTTATTATTGTTACCTAGCTGTTAAGTATTCCTAAAAAGCTTTGATTAGGGCCTTTCAAAAATCTCTTGGAAATCTAACTAGATGATAGCTCTCCATCCAGGTGCTTATAAACACTTCAGAAATGTATGGGGTTTGCATGTCAGGACTGGGGTGGAGTCTACAGGGGTGGCTTCTGTGAGAAGCTGCTAGAAGGTTCTCTGATGGGCAGTAGAGCCCATGGCAGCCAGCTCCAAAGATGGACCCATGGCTGGCCAAGGCTGAGCCCTTCAGTGACAGCGGCAGCACCTCTGTGGTAATGTATTTAAGAAGTGGGGGGAAACTTTGCATCTGAAGACAGAGAGGGGAGTCAGAGTATGTGAAACAACTCTGGAGACAGCATGGTCAGTGAAGAAGGAGGGGGAGAAGGTGTTCCAGGCACTGGAGCAGAGATTCCCTTGCAGCCCATGGTGAAGACCATGGTAAGGCAGGTTGTCTCCCTGCAGCCCATGGAGGTTAATGATGGAACAGATATTCCTGAAGCCCACAGAGAACCACATGCCAGAGCAGGTGAGTGCCTGAAGAAGGCTGTGACCCTGTGGGAAGCCTGTGCTGGAGCATGGTCCTGGCAGGACCTATGAACACATGAAGAGAGGAGCACATGCTGGAGCAGGTTTGCTCTCAGGACTTTTTGACCCTGTGAGGGACCCATGCTAGAGCAGTTGATGAAGACCTGTAGCCTGTGGGAAGGACTCCCACTGGAGGAGTTTGTGAGGAACAGTCTCCCTTGGGATGGACCCCACACTGGAGCAGGAGAAGCGTGTGAGGAGGAAGGAGCAGCAGAGACGTGTGCTGAACTGACTCCAACCCCCATTCCCTGTCCCACTGAGCTGCTGGGCAGGGGGGCAGGTAGAGAAATCGTGAGTAAAGATGAGCCCAGGAAGAAGGGAGAAGCAGGGTGAAGGTGGTTTAAAATTTGTGTTTGTTTCCTATTATCCTCCTCTTGAGTTTTGATGGGTAATAAAGTAAATTACTTTCAAGTTGAGTCTGTTTTTCACACGTGATGGTAACTGGTGAGTGATCTCTCCCTGTCCTTATCTCCACCCATCAGTCTTGTTATATTTTCTTCCCCTGTCCATCTGAGGAGGGGGAGTGATAGGATGGCTTTGTTGGGCATGTGGTGTCAGCCAAGGTAGACCCACCACAAGAGATTTCACTTTACAAAGGCTGTTGTCCCTTCAACAAGTGATCTGGGTGTCTGCTAATACAGCTCTTCATAATTATTTATAGTTATTCGTCTGGATGTCAGGCTTACAGACCTGTAGCTATCAAGGTGTTCCCTGAAAACATTTTTGGACCATATTGTTGTGCTTGCCACCTTTCAAGCTGTATCAAGGAGATTAGCAAATTTTTACTAGTATTTTGCTGGCCATTTGGTCAATTTAGTTCTGTAATTTTTAAAATGTTGCTTCGGGTATCTTCGAGCCTCCCACAGAACAGAGTGGCTTGAGGATCACTCCAATTCCTTTCACTGAACACTGCTGGAAAGGGTTAATTTAGCTTGTCTGCAGTGATCTTGTCTTCTCGGAGTACTCCTCTAGACCTTCATTACCAGTTGGGTCCACAGACTCTTTGTTGCTCCTCGCTCCTTTGAAGATACATTACTAGTCTGACAGTTGCTCCTCAGGCTAGTTTTGGGGGATGGAGCTGTATTTAATATGCCCAAATTTATGATCCTTTCTGTTATCTTCATTTGTACGTTTCTTCTGCTATCCCTTTTGTATTCTGTTGTTTATAGTCATGCTGGTTTTCTGTTACTGTTAGCTAAGTCTTAATAAATAGTATATGGTGGCCTTGTCCTAATCATAGGGTGTCTTTAAGTAGTTTCCACGTTGCCTACAAGGATTTAGTTTTTGTTATTTTGATGTCTTTATTTGAAAGTGTCCTTTTTTTCCTGTATCATTCCAGATTTATTGTGCACCAACGACAAAGTTTTCATAACTCTCCTTTCCTACTGTACCTGTCAGAACTTGTTTGCAAACCAGGTAGTTAGAAATTTGTGAGATTTATACTTCCAAAACCAGTGTACATGCACAAACAGCACAGAAATTACATAGGCACAGTATGGTAGGAGGGTTTTAAAGCTATCATGATGCTATTTCAGAGATGGGACTACAAGTTTTGCTGGGCAGCCTGGTGGGGTTTTGTCAGTGGCGTTGGCAGACTAGACAAGCTGTGTTATGGATACATTAGAAGCACTCTATGGAGTAGTCCTTCTGTAGAAGAGAAACTTGTTACTCATCCTTTTCTCGTGATACCTGAATGTCCTGCTCTTTTGGTTTAAATGTTGAAGTGAACAAATGAGATTCTTATTTTATTTAAGTATAAATTAGTCAATTACTGGAGTTTTGCTCTTTTGTAGTAGAGTTTATTCTTTTAACGTGTATTTTTTAATAGGCTGGTTCTATCTAACCTAAGTGTAACTATCTGAACTTCTGGTTTTGAAAGTCTTCTAAACAGTAGGAGTGGAAACTGTACTTCATTTCTCAAAATGTTGAGATAAATTTCATTTGGAAAGATTAGTTATTGCTCATAAGGAGCAGCTTAAGATGCTGAAAATAATCCCTTTATACATACCAGAGAAGCTAAGCAGTCTAATTCCTCGCATATCAGCAGAGTTAAATCCATTTATACTAGCTGGATATCTGTCCTGTAATGTTTTAAATAATTTCATTGCCAATCAGTAAATTACAAATCAAATATTTAGCTTTTGTTTACTTTTCTGAAGCATTCTTATTGAGGACAGTAAGCACAGGTTGTTACAAGCGATACTCGTGCATCTTAGATTTACTTTCTTAAACAAAAGAGTTAGAGTCTTTTGCAAGGCAAACTCACCTGGCTGTCTTGTGATATACTTGTTTTATTGTTTTTTCCTATTTCAGGTAAATATGCTGAAGATATATTTGGTGAACTTTTCAATGAAGCACACAGTTTCTCATTTAGAGTCAACTCCTTACAAGAACGTGTAGATCGCTTATCTGTCAGTGTTACACAACTTGATCCAAAGGAAGAGGAATGTAAGTTAACTCCTGCTTTGAAGATTTCTTATTTTGTCACCCAGACACCACTGATACATCAAATGGAAGTAATAAGTTTAAATTATAAGAACAGAGAGCAAAGCATCACGAGAGAGAGGTCCATTTCTATTTCTGCTACTTCTATAGCCTCAAGCAGCTTTCAGAGCTCAGTGCTTTCATGGTTACTGAACAGTGCTGCTACCAATGAATTTGCATAAAAACTGCTACAGGAGTATGTGTCACTTCAGTACTGTTATGTATTGGTGTTAATGATATGTAATATTATGTAAATGCTTGCAAATATGTCTTCACCTTTTTTTTTTTAACCTTCTTACTGATGCCCATGGGATGTAACCATTTGTCCGAGTAGGATTTTTCCATTTATTTTGTTACCATCTTCCTTTCTGTATGAAGCTTTGGTTGTATAGCTCTGTTTATTGATGATCTATATCCCCCTGGATTCTTCCTAAATAGCTTAAAATACTATAAATGTTGGTTAGTACTGAGAAAACAAGTACTAGCAAAAGACAATAGGGTTTGGCTCATGCCTATAAGGTGCATTTCCATGGATTTCAGTGATGCGTAGGCTTTGTGATCACTACAGGAACATCGACCACCTAATATATAAATACCATGAAAGGTTTTTTGCCTTTGTGGATATCTGTTGGTTATGGGTAGAACTGTAAAATGTTTTGTAACCCCAAACAGTTTAGGGTGTTCTAGACTACATGGCTAAGTCCTAGAATGTAGAGAAACATCCTATAATGAAAAATAACTCCAGATTGTTAACGTGATCCAATTTACAAATACAAGAAAGCAGTTTCAGTTCTGAATGTCTGGGTACGAGAGTTGTGTGACGTTTGGGAACAATGAAGTGTCAGACCAGGAGTGTTTTTGTCAAGCTGCCTTTAGTTACCAATGTTGAAGCTTCAGTAATAGCCAAATTAAGCTAAGGAAGTTTTGATTCTGTATTTTGCAGGACATTAATTTTAGAGCAGGTTTGAAAGATGGCTGTTCATAGCTAGCAGTGGCTTTTCCATGGAATCGTGACTTGCCTAGGGGAATTCTTACATTAATGGCATTTTCTATGTCTCTTGACAGCTAAGCATAAATCATACACATACACCTCTTTTTCCAGTAAAAAACAACGTGGTTATTATGACTGGATAATGACAAAAAAAGAATCCCTTCTGTGTACAGTACCAAATGGTCAGCAATTATAATCTTGTGAGAGCTGTAATACTCCAGAGTGTTAAGGTAATTTCTGTGTTTACCCTTCACAGCAAAGTTTCTGGTTTAAATCAGAGTGGGATATATATTGATAATCTAGTATGGCAACCATTCACATGTCAGGAAAATGGAGAGACCATTTTTAAGTCATTGAGTTAAAGCATTTAAGGATGTTGTGGGATATCAAGATGGAAAATTGTACTTTCCCGTGGAAATGGTCTTTGACAAGTTTGGCTGTAGGTTTCAGCACTAAATATCCATAACTGTTTGATGTTAAGAGAATTGCTGGAAATGTTTTTAAATAGTATATAGTACAAATGCACCAGATCAATAAATTTTCACAGCATTGTGTATCTGTAGCATTTGCCAAACGGTACAGCTAAAGAAAGGGACAGACACCACAATTAAAGCAAACGGGGCTTAAAAGAGGTCTACCTGATCAAGACTGGAGTGGCTAAAGTGTGACTCCAGTCTGATACCTCGTATATGTCTCTCACACCATAGAATAGCAGTGACTGCTAGGACTTCAGAGGAACACATGCACTCCTCAATGTGAGGAGCGATTAAATGACTCTTTTTATTAACCTCAGAATATCCAGTCCTTGAGCCATACCCAGTGTTCCTTATTCAGGAACATCTGCCCAGGAGGAGTCACCAGAAGAGGAGGAAGGAGATGAGAGAAAATCTGATACTGTATTTCTTTAAAAATTGAGGATCAGGAAACTGTTTCTTTCTCAGTATCCTGTTTTGGGCTTGAAATGTATCACAAATTGTTTGGTTTAGTCCTGATCTGGGCTAAAATAGCTGGAGGATGTTAACCCCTGAGGGTGTGAGGAAAATAGTTGGATTTACCTTTCTTAACCCTCTATGCAAGTACTAGGCAAACTTCAGTACTTTTGCTCAGCTAACAGCATGTGTAAAATGGGCTATGCTTGTAAAATGAGTCTCATTTGCTAGTTCTTTGCCAGGAGGCAGTAATAGAAGATGTAATGTGTTCCTTTGGGTCCGTACAATTACACAAGAGGAAGAAATTAAGATTCATTTAAAGCTAAGTGGCATGAACAAAACCAGCCCATGTCAGATTCATGGAACAAAATACAGATACTTGACAAGATGTTTCTGGTAGAGTTGAAGTATTAAAAAGCTCTGCATTTTTTTTAATAGTTTGTGTGTTTTCTCATTTTAAATCACCACAGTATCTCTGTGAAAGTATAAACACCAATGAAATGAAGGTTAGAATTGTCCCCTGAAGGAACTAATTCCCTGTGCACAATTTTTCTGTTACAGAAGAATTGCTCTGAACTTAGTTTGGTTTGAATTGCTACACTAATTTCAAGTTTAACTTCTCAGAACTATTAATATCATACTGCAATCAATTTTTTTACATACATGTGGTTTTTTCCCCCTCAGAAGAAATACTGAGCTTGCATACAGACAAAAAGAAGTCCTCTCCTTTCTTTCAGTAAATGTAGCTTTATTTCAGTTGTATGGGAGACTAGCCTATATGTATTTAAGTTACCATATCTGGGGTCTTTTTAGGATGGAAAACCACATTCTTACTGTGCAGGTGAACTAAGGTGGACAGTTTCAGTAGCCCTGCGATGTAAGACATCCTCATAGGTCAGCAAATAAACCCTCAGAGTATGGTTTCTTTGCAACCATTTTTACTTTCATACTTACTTAATAATTTATAACATTGCTAACTCCATATATAGCAAGTTTATAGCTATAATTGTTTTTTATTTACCGTAGTTTTGTGAATTTAGTTGTGCCACTGAGCTTGAAGTACTGCTGCAAGTAAACAAATCAGTATCTGTAGAGATTGACAGCTTTTAAAAGGTTATTCATTTTAGCTTTTGTGTTCTTTTTGGAAATGCTGATACAAAGTAGGGCTCTGATGTACGGTGTAATAAAATATTAGAAAGTAGTTGTGTATCATTCAGAACTAAATGGTATCGTGGCAGAAGGAGAATCCACAAACTAAGAGTTTATCTGCATATTTTGGTATTGATTTCGTGGTTCTTTGATATGAACTGCCTAATTCTATTGAAATCTCAAACTGGAGAGGATTTTAATCTCAAAGGCAAATTCTTGTTTTCTGCAGCATATCTGTTAAAACTGTCACAAGCAACTTAAACTTGATGGCAGAAGTGCTACGGGTGAGCAGCCTGGCATCCTTCAGGAGAGGAATCAAACAGTGTTGTGAATTATATTTCACTAGGTTTCTGATTTGAAATACGTGTGCTTGTTCTTTTCTAAACGTTCTAGAAATACTACCCTGTCATAAAAAGGATGGTAGTTCAGTAGTTTGGATGCATTAATGCTAAAGAGAGGTTTTGTTTTGCTATAGGCAAAACCAAAACGTAGCATCTGGTGGGGAGAAACCTAAAAAGTTTGACAGCTGATTGTTGTCTGTATACTTCTGAAAATGGAAGACTCTGTCAGCTTTCAGATCGCGATACTCAGCCCGTTGTGAGATTCCCAAGGAAGGGTAGGAAATGCCATTTTAAGGGACAGCTCACAGTCTCTAGCCTCTGAGGAGGAATTTGGTGGCTTAAGTATAAATGTAGTCAAAATTAAGAACAAGAAGCACGTGAAAATTGGGTCATGACCTCCATGTGTAATATGTTAATGTGGAAAACAGCTCTATTGTCAATGAATTCATAAGAATTTTTACCCCCTAAGTCAAATGAAGAAAAAGACTGCTAAATTAAATTGTATAGCACTTCTCCACTTAAATGGAAGTTGGATTTGAATGTATCTCCTTCTCAAATATCTGTGCAGATGGACTGAGCTCCAACTGCTCTCCATGCTTTTTCTCCAGCTTTCTTAGACCTCAGTTCAATTTATGGGTTAATTAAAAGAGAATCAATTTTAAATTAGTGTGTCCAAGCCTTAATAGTTCAGTGGTAAAGCCATGATAGTGCATAATTTGTGCTTTGTATATGAAGGAGAGATCTGGACAAAATGTCAATTGCTAAATCATGTGGCAGTTTTGTTAAGACTCAGCAGCAGGTTCACTGCTTGCTGCAGCTGGGTGATTTGAATCCTCCCAACGGGCTGCTCAGGGCTCCCTGGTCCTACACGCTACATTTAAAGCAGCTTCTGAGTCCTCTTAAAATGATTGCTCTAACACTCACATCTTCTCTTTGTTTACCTATAGTAGTGAAGCTACATAGAGTCTATCCAGAGTGCTTGAGCCATTTTTGAATGTTTTTTTTTTAATCAATATTTTAGAAAATTTAAATTTCTTGTGTTGGGGATAAGTCCAAAGGAGAGTGGTTTGTGTTCTGCAGAAGTAGTCGCTCTGCTTAGCAACTATTAAACCTGCAGTGACCAGTCAGCAGTATTCTGAGGGCAGAGAAATTAAATGTCTGATTCTAAGCATCACTGAAGGGCATCATTAAAAAAATAAAATACATGCCATAGAAATCAGACTTTGAGATTGTAGAATCTTCAGGAACTGAATCGCCCAAATCTTAATCTGAGGAGAATTTTCAACACCCCTCCCCCCCTTAATTACTTTTAATTGGAATCTTACGGTTGAGTTATCAATTCAATATTTTTATTCTTCCTTCCTTACATTTTTCACATCGCTGGGTAAAAGTTTGACTCGAGGAAGGGAATTGTGGGCAGCTGAGTCCATTGATCTGTGTGCTATTTCCCGTAGGTGTTCGGTTCTGCGAGGACTCATACCTGTGGCATTTGAGACTTTGCAGTCTTAAAAGTTGTCAGGATGAAATTCTGCAGAAAGTGTTGAGAGAGGATGCTTTTAAAAGAAATCTATTTATTTACTACCTTTAGCAGAACGTTAAATTTAATTTATTTTTTTTTTTTTTGGCTTAGAACCATGTCATAAATTGTACATACAATTTTTCTTCTTCTGGAGAGGTAAAATAAAATGTAATATTTAATATCATGGAAATGTAAGAGTAGCTTCTTTCTGTCAGCATCCTGGTGTCCTCCTCGTATGACTTTTACTACCAATTGGGGATTGCAGTTCCCTGAGAGGCTTAAGAGGAGGTGAAATATCATTGATAGTATAATAATATTATTACCAATGTGTTCTTGTATTTAAATTATAGTTCAGCCCCAAAGAAACCCAGTTATTTTATCCTATTAGAGTGCAATTTAAATACCCCTTTTCTTCCCCATTTTGTTGTTGATTACCAATACAAACGGACTGGCATCTCTTTTTCAAAACCAAACATACAAAAGTTTGGTAGCTTAGCTTTCTGACAGAGTTAATTTTTAATTCTGTGGAAGATACTGTTGTGTACAGAAAGCTAGGTTGGCTGATGCAATAGGTCTTGTAAAAGTAAAGATAAATTGGCATTTGTTCAGATTGTTGAATGAAAGTTTGGAATTGTGAACATCTCGACGTTTAAGGAGACTGTTCATTCACTGCAGTGAACACAAGTGATGTAGCAGGTGGACATACAGGAAGATGCATCCCTAAGAAATTTAGGACCTTGGGCTATGCGAAGGTTCTGGTGCTAGTTAGGAATTAGGCAATTGGAAGCTTAAATTTTTCAGCATCCAGTCAAATGCCTGCAGCATTTCCACTTCCTCCTTCAGCATCTCCTCTCTTCTCACACCTGAATTCACATACTCCATTTATTTGACCTGTCCTCTTGCTGTGCTAGTTTGTCAACCAGCCAAACCTAAGTGGCTGAACGAGCAGTCAGTTTTTCATGTATTTTCCCCCCTGAGGTGGCAAGCCATGCAGGGTTTCTGTTTCTTAGCCAGCTGGCAAGCTAAACAAATGGCTTGGTAAAGCTAAACCATGCACAGCCTGGGATTATTCTGTGCTTGAAACATGGGACTTACCTGATCCCTCTCTGTAGGCAAGTTACCTCAGTGTCATGGAAAAATTTCTAAACATAGAGAGTGGTGAGGCATTGGAGGAGACTGCCCAGGAGGTGGTGGAGTCACCATCCTTGGAGGTGTTCAAAAACCACATAGACATGGCACTTCAGGAGGACATGGTTTAGTGGCCATAATAATGCTGGGTAGACAGTTGGACTTGATGATCTTAGAGGTCTTTTCCAGCCTTAATGATTCCAGTATTGTGTGTGCCATATCCCTTCATTTCTCTGTATGCTCACTGAGAGATTAAGGAATGCTAATAAAGAGTTTATTGAACAGTGCACATCTCAATAATACGGTGTCACACACTGCGAGCATTTTAATATTAAAACAACAAGCTGTCTTTTTTTTTTATTTGTTGGAATAAATTATTTTACTTCCTTGATTTCAAAGGTACCCAGGTTCAAAGAGAAGTATGCTAACTTTTTATTTTTGCTGGCCTAGTCTCCAATAGGTGACAGAAATTTAAAGACTTGCAGGATTGCCAAGAGACTGAACTGATTTGGTGACATTTGTAAAACCAGCAACCCAAATGAAAAACAGCTGAAGTATAAAAGAATCTAAGACTAGGTTCTTCCATGAGGTGAACCCCAGTTATTCTGATATTTAAATTCTGCAAGCAAATAACAACTTCTTCTTCGTGACAGGTGCAAAATATATATAGTTATTTCTGAGGGCAAAAATACCTGTAGAAATTGAGACTCCTAGCTGATAGCCATACGTTATAATACTTCTTTCAGACACCTAAAAAGGCTTCTGAGCAGCTAATTAAAGGTATTAAAAAGAATAAAAGACACTGTCATCAAATAGAACCTAAGGGTAAAAAGGAGGAAACTTCTCTAGGAGCGCACACACTCGCCAAATGTAACAAACTTCAAAAGCCAAACTGAAAATCAGATCAATCCCATCTGTAGCCTCACAAAGGATGCTGCCGATACACTTAGGTGTAAGAAGATGGAACATTCCAGGAATTGCAAGTCCTCTGGAAAAAATAATCCTGCCTTCTGCTCCTTGGTGATCATACACTAGACACTCGGTTGCGTGCGTGTGTGTGGGTGTATCTACATTTGTATGAGTTACAGGATGCAGCTTTCAGCTTCAACAGATGCAGTCTTAACAAATCATTACCAAAGGCCCTAGTGATACAGGAGGGGGTGTCTCCTCATCTTCAGTAAAGGAGCACTACCATCAACCTGCTTATGTAAAATAAGCCTAATTATTTATAGATAAAATGCGCGTGCTGAGGATACGCTCTTTGCTGGGATGTTTTAAAACTGGTTTAAGTGTTGTGATTAAAATAAAAATTATAAAAATAAAACCCCAAAGCAATGAAAAGGGCTGCTGCTTTATCTAGTGGAAGCTTAACACTGGCATCAAAGTTAGTCTCGAACCACCCCTGGACTTCACAGATGTAGTAACTGGAGATGAGAGTGAGAGAGAGATAAGAGACTGAACCAGGTACACTGTTTCCAGAATTAAAAATGCAATTTTTATCAGTTGTGGTCACTTTTCCATTAATCTTTTTCTAAATTGTAATGTTTGTGAAATAGGAAAATATATATGGGCTTTAACAGCAGCAAGTCAATATATTTTCAAACCATGGTTTAATCTCTTGTGTTTGCCTAGGGGTGTTTTTCTTTGAATCTTGTATACAGAGAATTGGTTATTCCTAACTCCTGGGGTTACAAACTCAAGGTGTCACCTGAATTAAACAGAGAAGTCTTACCTCGAGTAAACAGTCTGATTAAAACCCCAGTATTTGACTAGTTTCATGTGTTGGAACATTGTATCACCTCACATTAAAACTCACTGATACCAGGAGCATGAGCTTAAGTGATTTGCTGGGTTAGCATCTCAGTGGGCCCTCAGTGGAACTGCTGCCTACATGCAAGGAATGTGAAGTTTGACTTTCTCATCTGTACCACGAGAGAGAGAGAGTAATTTTTTTACTACCAAAAGGACTGTGAAATGGAGGTGGTAAATGTTATTAGGTACTTCTGAACTACAGAAAGCTATTTTATAGCTACAGTAAGCAATTTGTTGAACTACTTTGAAATAAGAGAGTTCTGATATCTATCCAGGTGAGCAAAAATGTCCTGTGAAGCTAAATAGAGGATAATATGCTACAACATTACAAGCATGTCATAATCTGGCAATACCTTGCCATGGCAATAGTGCTAGGTTAGTTTCTAGTTGCTGTAAAATGCATAAGATACTAGGAGTAATGCTTTGTATTTACATTCTAATCAGCACTGGGCAATTCCAGATTAATCCAAAGAAACTATCTCTGGTGGTATTTCTTTAAATGCCAATATCTCCTTTCAGTGTCACTGCAGGACATCACCATGAGGAAAGCTTTCCGCAGTTCCACAATTCAAGATCAACAGCTCTTCGACCGCAAAACTCTGCCTATTCCTTTGCAAGAAACTTATGACATTTGTGAACAGCCTCCTCCACTTAACATTCTCACCCCTTACAGGTTAGTAAAATAAAATTAACCAAAACCAATTTCTAGCTTATTGAATGCAATGGAGATGCTATATCCAGGCACCTCGCTCATGTTGAGTAGCACTTGAATATCTAGGAGACACACAAGAGAATCTGTGAAGCTGCTGGAGGAACACAGGCAGCAGAAAACATTGTAAATATTAAAACTTTACTCAAATTTAACCCCAGTGTAACAATGGTAAGAAAAAAACCCATTTTTGTTATCTATATGTAAGAAACTGTGTGATGCTCTTGGATGCAAAGTGAAGAAAATAAGCAGTTAAGTATGTAGAAAGGAAGCTCTTCGATGAAAATTAATGTTCTTTGCTGTCCCAAAGTCAGTTTGAATCAGTACTTGAACACAAGCAGCCACACAAATTTGCCCATTATTTTAAGAGCAGGTTTTGAGTCTTGGGAATGGGAGTTCTCTGATTTATGATACTCTCTTTTATCTACAGCTTGCCTTAAAAATTATTTTTCTAACATCGGGACCTTGAATACAAGGAAAGATGGTAAAGAATGATGGCATGGGAGGTCAATGTTCATCTTTTTAATGTTCTTCAGTAAAATATTTCAGGGTCTGAGATACTAGATATTCCTTAATATGCCTTTCCTGTGCTTTAACGTCTGAATTCATGCATTGTCAACCCTGTTTGTGTCACTGTATTTCAGGGATGATGGAAAAGAAGGTTTGAAGTTTTATACCAATCCTTCATACTTCTTTGATCTTTGGAAGGAAAAGATGTTGCAGGACACCGAGGACAAAAGAAAAGAAAAGAGGAAGCAGAAGGTATATGCGTTAGCTTTCTGTAGCTTCTGGAAAGGGTTTGCTTGCAGAAATGATACTTGTTTGGTTAGGCAATTAATAACAATCCAGACTTTACAGAGTCATCTTCGTTCAACTCAAGCTACTTCTATTCATTCAATTCCATCAACTTTAACATGAAGTAAATATTTAATAATAATAAAATAATACAGAAAGGCTTAGACCTTTCGTGCTGTCTTAGTGCAACTAACAGCAAGTTTGCCAGAACATGCAAGTCTTCTAGCAAAAGAGGAGGAATATCACAAGAATAAAGAATGTCACTGGAACACCTTTTTATAGTACAAATTTCTGACAGTCTTAAAGGTGAAAAAGCACGAATGGCATTCTAACAGATATGCTTACCCTAAACTAGAAAGAAATTAATATTCCTAGAGCACTTTGTTTATACTTAAATTAAAAATTAAATTGAGAGTACACAAACATTTTTGCAAAGTTAATGCTATTTTTTTCATTTCACCATTATTCTATTTCATACAGAGACAGTAAATGTTGTGTCAGATTCATAATTTCATTTCAGGCTTAGAATAAAAAGCTACCTATACGGTTGTCTCTGTATTATTCAGCTGATTATCCACTAGACTGAAGTTTCTCCCTCTTAAGTCTTTTTGCTTTACACATCATGTCTAGACCAAAAGTAATTTGTTCTTGCACTTGCATTAATGTTGGTTTTCATTATTTTGTGGCTGATGTTTAAATGCAACTCATTAAAGACCACTGTCTTAGTTGTCAGTTTTCTTTGCACAACTCTCCTACAGCAGAAAAATCTAGATCGCCCTCATGAACCAGAAAAAGTGCCAAGGGCACCTCATGACAGACGGAGAGAGTGGCAGAAGTTAGCCCAAGGTCCGGAGCTTGCAGAAGATGACGCGAACCTCTTACATAAGCACATTGAAGTTGCTAATGGCCCGGCTTCACATTTTGAATCAAGGTTTCTTTTTATTTTTCCTATCCTTTACTAAGTACAGATATTCATACTACATAGTGAGCGTGCTTGAGAAGTGGCAAATGATGAGATGCTACTGCTCTTCTTGAATTGCACTGGAAATCATTGGTTTAGCCTAACGGAAACTCAGTTTTAAGGTACTTCACGTGTCCTTAAAGGAGTAGTTGTTGCTTTTACGAGTAGTGTGTTTCCTTGAAATACATTCTATCCCTGAAGTTGTGTCATCTGCAGCTTGAAGGTGTAGTGTCACCGTTGCAAGCCTGCGCCCAGGCGTGTCACTACATTCCAGTCTTGACCTACAAAATCCCTATTATTCCAGTCTCTTGACTTTTCTTAAGCAGACGCTGCCAGCTACACGGTGGGTGTGATGTGAACAAACGGCCGCTTGGAACTCAAATGAGAATGCTGAGCTTCTCTTTACTCTTGAGCAAATCCAAGATTTGATTGACATTTCTGGTTACAGTCTATTACAAAAGCCAACCCGTTGGATTCTCATTTCACAGCACGTATTTGCTGGTGGCTAAAAGTAGCATTTCACATAGTAAATACCTGCAGTGTTCGTGCTTCTGGTGTTTGGGCAAACCCAACTCCATTTTACCAGCCAGCAATCATCTGATAGTAAAGAGGGCTGACAAGTGATATTAGGAGCTTTGGGTCTATGTTTTCAGGGGGTTGGTTTGTGTTTTTTTGGGTTTTTTTTAATTAAAAAGGCTTTGATTGTCCCCCAAAAAATAGTTCTATTTTCTCCCTATCCAAAAGCACACCCTAAAAGTGTCTTTTGCTTAGCAAAATACCTCAAGCAAACTTAACAGTGGATATTTATGGTAAATTATCATAGCAGATATCTCTAGGAGACAGTGTTTGCTGTCTGAAAACTGGAAAGACCTGCCTGTAGAAACCTTAGCTCAATTCAGAAAGTAAAAATGGCTTCAGCATTTCACTCAGTAGGGTACAACTCAAGCCATGATGATTAGCATTATTCTGAGAAGTTGACAGTATCTTACCTTCATAAACTGCTGTGTCAAGTCATTGACAGAAACACCTGCTTCCCTGCTGCCCTCTGTCAAGTTGCACATCAGATTCCACATTAGACATGCTTGTTGCCAGACTCCTTTTATATCCAGGACCTTGGCCTAAACCTTGATTATCTCAGTGCCAGCAGTGTGATTGTGAACAAGGCTGCAGTTTGTGCGAGCACCACATGTGCAGAGTGTGTTGCTCAGAAACAGGACAGCACCGTGCTCTTGAATAACAAAGTTAGAACTTCACCTCTGAAGAATTTAATAGCTTTAGATACTACTAGATACAGTGGTGGCAGCATGTGGAAATGTAGTGTTTCTTTACTGGTTGGAAAATGTTCTGCAAACGCATTTCCTCTCAACTTAATAGAGAATTTTTGAAAACCTTTCAGTAGTAAATTAAAATTTTGTAAATGTTCAGGTCCTTCAGGTGTGTCTAAAATTGTCACTAACAAGTTGTGTCATCTTTATTTACTGCTACTACTCAATAATAGAGACTTAGATTATCTTCATAGAATCACAGAACCATAAATGGTTTGGGTCGGAAGGGCCCTGAAGGATCATCCAGTTCCAACCCCCCTGCTATGGGCAGGGACACCTCCCACTAGAGCAGGTTACTCAAAGCTCCATCC
>JANHGN010003671.1:0-12167 GCA_024605025.1 Megaceryle maxima | reverse complement strand
CCCTTGATGAACCGAACAAGGTCAGCATGGGCCCACCTCCCCAGCCTGTCAAGGTCCCTCTGGATGACATCCCTTCCCTCCAGCCTGTCAACTGCATGACACAGCTTGGTGTCATCTGTAAACTTGATGAGTTTGCTGAGATCTTCCTTATATCTGTTTTATATCTACAAGGTGTCAGGTGTGAAGCAGTGAGTTCTCTGTATATATATTGGAATATAGATCCTCTGACAGAAGTTCAGTGAAATTATTCAGTTGTAAATTCTACCATTCTAACATCAGTGGGTGTTTTATGAATGTTGTCAAATACTATGATTGCATATATGTAGGGACTGGGGAGCAGAAATGACTACTGAGTGGGATCTCTGTTCCATAATGTATGGTATACGTGTGTTTCTGATTGTATTGCTGCGTTTACTTAACTCAAAATAATGTGACTAATAAACACTAAAATCACACACTTACTATAGAAATTGTCTAATATACCTGGAAAAATCATTAAAGCCTTGAGCTGCTAGAAGCAATGGCATGGAAATTGGGTACATTGTTAAAAAGCTTTAAGTACAATGTGCAACATTGGTGAAAAGAAGATACTTGAAATGAGGAATCAACCACTTGGAAGTATAGAACAGTAGCTGAGGCCACTAATACTTTTACTAAAGGCTGCATTGGCTCATTTTTCACTGTTTTCCTACAGATCTCAAGCATATGTGGACCATATGGATGGATCATATTCGCTTTCTGCATTACCCTATAGCCAGATGTCTGAACTTCTGAACAGAGCTGAGGAGCGAGTGTTGGTCAGACCACATGAACCACCACCACCACCTCCAATGCACGTAGCAGGAGATGTGAAACCGGTGCCTCCTTGTGTTAGGTACGAAGTGGTCAAGCCACATGCATGTTTACTGGGGAGTTTTAGTTTTCCACCACTCCAGCAATAGCCATTAGTATTATTTCCACGCAGCCTGGACAGTACACACATCCCGGGGACTCTGACGTGCCTGCAGCTGCAGGGACATGCAAGAGCTGGAGACAAAGGCCAGCACCTAAACCCTCTAGGGTGCTCTCATGGAGATGGGCCTCACTTTGCCATTAATATCACCACTGTTGGCTTCTGAGTTAAATGGCAAGACAAGTAACCATATGGAAAATGTTTCTATGAAAGATGTTGGAATCTCAGGATTTAGATTTGGACTTTTAGAGATTTGGAAATCTGAGATGTGTACAACTAAAACTACACGAAAGGAAGAATACATCTCAGTAAGACAGTCAGCTGTCACAACTGTACATTCATCACAGTTGCTAAATCACGAGTGCTTTTTGTTGTTGTTGTTGTTCCCCAAATAGTTTTTATTTTCTATTTCTCTGTGCCTTTCCATAGCTGGTTATGTATTTACAGTATTTTCTAGAGTGAGGCTTTGGCTGTCACTTCCCTGTTGTTTTATACCCAAAATTTTACTTTATGGTCAAGTACATAAAACTTGTAATAGAGGACAGTCAATTCAGACACAGTTGTTACATCAGCAAGATGTTAGTAGTCTTGAAAAGAACCTCTTTTTACTGTTCAGGAAACTATACAGAGAAATGCATAACTCTGTAGATTACTTTTCCACAGGAGTTGAAAGAAAACCTCTGGTGATCTTTCAGGAAAATAATTTTCCTGTTCCCTTTTGTTTTCTTCAATTCATTAATTCACCTATTCATGGAACTCTAATGAGTATCCACCATATAAATAGACCTCTCTGTTCACAGAATTGTTGACCTTTTGATATTATCCTCACTCATCTTGTCATCAAACCTTAAAGAGGTATTTCAAATGTAGCTCATCCTTATTGCTCGTACTGTTTTGTTTTGTTTGATTTTGTTTTTACAGCTCTGTGAATCAAAACAGTTAATCAGCTGTTAGTTTGCCTTACTTCAGAAATAATAATTTGGATTTACTTGAGGACAGGGGCGGGGGAAGAATTACACTAGTACAGGAAACCTTTGATAAAGATGCAGGTTTGCATAAGAGCATAAACTCAGTTAATAGATGAATTCGAGCAAAGGTCTGTTGGAAGATGGGATGTATACTGCATATTATATTTGCTTGTATATGACCTATGAATACCTTCACATCATCATAGTGCATAATGCTCTTTAATGCCCAGCATTCACTATTCTTAAGTTGCAGAAATGAATCTCTTGCTATTTTTCCTCCTCTCCAGCACTAACGACTTTCTCCTGTATGTTTCAGTTCCACTACCGGCTTGGTAGAAAATCGTCCTCAGTCACCAGCAACAGGCAGAACACCAGTGTTTGTGAGCCCCACTCCTCCTCCTCCACCACCACCACCTCTTCCATCTGCTTTGTCAACATCATCATTAAGAGCTGCAATGACTTCTACCCCTCCACCTCCAGTCCCACCTCCTCCACCCCCTCCCACAGCTGCTCTGCAGGCTCCAGCTGTGCCACCTCCACCAGCTCCTCTCCAGATAGCTCCTGGAGTCCTACATCCTGCCCCACCTCCAATTGCTCCTCCCCTGGCCCAACCCTCGCCTCCTGTTACTACAGCTGCCCAAGTGTGCGAAGCTGTACCAGTTCACCCAGTTGCTCCGCAAGCTGAAGTACAGGGACTTCCTCCACCACCCCCACCTCCTCCCCTGCCTCCTCCTGGCATTCGACCCTCCTCTCCTGTCACAGTTGCAGCCCTTTCTCACCCTCCTCCCGTTCTCCACCCTCCTCCCGCGACCGTCGTCCCTGGCCCTCATGCCCCACTAATGCCTCCATCTCCACCATCCCAAGTGATTCCTGCTCCTGAACCCAAACGCCACCCTTCGACTCTTCCTGTCATCAGTGATGCTAGAAGCGTTCTGCTGGAAGCGATACGGAAAGGTAACGATTGGCTATTAATGGGCAAAAAGGACAGTCTCAGAAACTTGCTGAATCCACATTAGCTTTGAGACGTGGAGTATCTCACACGTGCAAGAAGTTAGTTTAGAGGAATGCACCTCCAGTTTGTTTCTGCTTTCTGTTCTCTACAGTGTCTGCATTGGCAAGTAGACTTCTTTCAGTTTATAACTGCACTTATCAGATGTTCAGTCTGGATGGCAAAACTGGTTCTCTGTGGAAGTGAGGTGTTACTTTAAAAAAAAAAAAAGTACACGTGTTTATAGATAACCTGTGGAGATTACATCTTCACTTCTGTTGACCTGAAAAGGAAGCTATTTCTGGTAACCTACAGACTGTGTAGAAGACAAACCATTGTTTTTCACAGCCCGTTAGATAAAAGCAGAACAGATTACTGTCATTGGAATTTTGATCCTCTATGGATGTATTACAACAACAGACATTCACAGACTTAAAGCTGTTAAGTATCTCATCCCAACACATCTCAACGCAGTAGTGGAGCAGTCTCTGCACTGCAGGATGCCCCAGAGGCAGAGGTGCAGGGCAGTGCTGTCTTGATGACAGTGAGGAGCTGCATGTACAGGCTGTGTGCCTATGTCCAGAAGAATCCCCACAGCACTGTGACTGCTCAGTGTCTCAACAGTTGAGTCTTTCTCAGATGTTTCCAGTACTACATTCTTCTGTTTTTTCCCTGCACCTACAGCACAGCACAGAATCTGTCTGGTGCTGTAATATCAGGGGGTAGGCTAGAATACTAATTCAGAATGGCTTTAAAGCATCTATATGCACCTGGATTGGCGACATCGTTCCATCTCGAGAAGTATCAACAACAGTTGAGTACAACAGCGGTGTGTGAACATTAGTAGAGAGTGTCTGCAAAAAAAGTAACAAAGGAGAACCTGGTGGTAGAATTCAGGTGAAGCTTTTTGACCAAATCTTGCACAAGAAACAAAGGCTGAAGTTACTACAGCTTAAATTCCACCTAAGGACCTGTGCTTGTGTTGCCTGTCAGTTGACAACAGAGAATATTAAGTACAGGATATAGGTCATACTTAGGCTATGTCAGTCTGTGGTGTCATGAGTATAAACATCCCCAGAATAGTCTCTGTCGTGTTTTTAACTGAGTTACTGGACTTACCTTTCTCATACTGGACTTACCTTTCTCATACTGGACTTCACCTTTCTCATACTGGACTTACCTTTCTGACCTTTGTCAGAATGTTATTTCTCTCTTGCATTTGATCTTTTAAGTGATAATTTATCCTAAACCAGATTATTACATGATCAAAACTGGGTTACAAGAAGTCCTGTCATGTTAGGATACTCAGAAACTCTAACTTTTAACTGAAATCATGAAGAGATTGTATAGAAAGCACCTGGAGATGCAAATAGTGAGATGGCTTAATCACTTACAGCAGTACTAAAAATGGGGGGTGTTTTTAATGGGAGGTCAGAAGCTGGATATTACAGTAGGAGAACTAATGACTTAGCCTGCCATTGCAACTCCAACATTCATCCCTTTAAATTCTTAACAGAGAACTTCTGTCTGAGGAGGACAAATGTCCTCAGCTTTCATTTTTCCTTGCAAAGCATTTTGTGAATCGTGAGCTAAAATACTTTGTATTTTAATACATGATGATAAAGGAGGAGAGTAACACATTTGTGATTTGCTGTTCTTTAGGGATCCAGCTACGCAAAGTTGAAGAGCAACGTGAACAAGAAGCTAAACACGAGCGCATTGAGAACGACGTTGCTACCATACTCTCCCGTCGCATTGCCGTGGAATACAGCGACTCGGAAGATGATTCGGAATTTGATGAAGTGGATTGGTTAGAGTGAAATCACTACATTGCTGTACACTGCAAAATCAAATGCTAATGTCCGTTGTGGTGCTTGTTCTTTGAAAGTTTGATGGTCATTTCTAGTGGTTTTTGTATTCTTTTCTTTACATAATTAATCCACCTTTTTCTACTTTTCAGTTTACAAAATAAGCTCCTAGTGCATCTTTGAAACTAAATGTTTTACAGCGGCTTTTCTTACACATCTTTTTTGAAAGGACATACTTTGTTCCGATAGACCACTAAGTATTAAGCATGGGCAGCTGTTGGTAGAGTAGCAGTTTCAATTCTTTGGCATATCTTAACTGTGCACTTTGTGAATTTTAAGTTAATGAAGGCAACTGAGATTGACATTCCAAGGGCAGCTGTATGTACTAATGAGCCTTATCCCACTTCTCTTAGTGTTTTGAAACATTAAACCTTGCTATCAAGATACCACTGCCTCAATTACATCTCTACACTAAAAGTACATATAGTCAGCAGCACTGAGCACACTGAATGGAAAATGGATTGGGGGGGGGTTATTATTGTTTTATTGGTTTTAAATAATTATGGCCTTATTTGAATGTTTAGAGATTTCCCTTCCCTTCTTCCCTCCCAGGTACATATGGTGTGGTACTATTTTTGCCTGCATAATGGAAGTTTATTTTTATTTTTTTTTTCCTTGTGAAATCTTTTGACTTAAACATGCTGTGTAACTTATGTAACTGTTAAAATAACAGTTTGATTTAATAAATGGTTCATTTTAAATGTTCCTGGTTGTTGCTTTTTCAATGAAGCCTTCTTTTCACTCATATACCTGAGGGATCCTTGGATTTCAAAGATTGAATCTGTGGTCTACAAAGTTACAATAAATATTCTACACTTGATCTAAGGACCCGTATTAAAATACATCTTGACAAATGATATCTATATGCATATCTACCAAATAAAACTGAAATCTTACTGTCATCCATTAGTTTAAAGAAAATATAAAATATGGAGCTTGTGGCTTATACAATCTATGGGGTTTTCTTAAAAAAACCCCAACTTTCTCATCAACATCCCTTGAGAAGGGGATTTGGAGCTGTCAGAACCATGGTTTAATGAAAGATGACAACAGGGGTAGTGCTGCAAAGGCATTTTTTCAAGTGCCACCCAGCAGTGTAGTGCGTGTTGCACAGGGCTTTAGGTTTCCTTTCTCTGGAATAACTCCTGCAAGTCTGAGCACATAGTCAAGAGCCTGAAGGGAAGTGTGAGAGAGCAAGAGCACTCTTACCTTGCAAACTCATTCCTGGAAGATGGAATTGTCCAAGAGGAAAACAAGTGCTGGAAGTGAGAAGGAGATTTCTGAAGGTGGAACATGGAATGTTCTACAGGCTACGGAAACACTTAGAGGGCTGTGTCATTAGCAACCTCCTCTTGGCCCTGGGCAAAACCCCAGAAATGCAGACTGAAGTGGGAATCCATGTAGCAGCTCTTCCAATTTTACTGTTGCCATCTCAGCCTCCACTATAATTCTGTACATGGTCTACTGTATTCAAGACTTTTTCTACTGCAACAGTAATGCCTTTGTTGTGTTTGTGGGAGGAAAATCATGGTCACAATTAGTGAATCTGCATCTTTATAACTGGATGCAGTTCTCTATGTGCTATTCTCTTTGATAGCTGTCTTCACAATAACGCCGGCTGGTTTATTCTGCCATTCTCACTTAACTTCTGAAGGGCATGTACATCCTAATAGCTCCTGGTAAAATAAAAGGAGTTGGAAGCACCGCTGCAGGAATATTTGGTGGTGTTTAATTGAGGTGTTTCCTTGGATCTTGGTAATCCTGAATTCCCAAATCTGGCCTGGTAACTTAAGTCTGAGAGATCTCATTTGCACAGCTGTACAGGACTGAGATCTTCAAGCCAACGTGCAGCTCCTGCAGCTGCCCTTGAAGCAGGGAGCCAGACCTGCACTTCAGGCAGCTGAAAGAAAAGCTTGTGCCTAAATTCCGTGAGTAGGTACAAAATCACTCTTCAACTGATGTTTATGCCTGTTCCTTGCTGAAGTCTCTAAGCTCTTGATCTTCCTGGTGGATGCTATAGACATCAGCCTCCATCGCCACTTAAACAGCAGCAGCATGTCTGTGCCCAGGCTGTAAGCGTGCCAAGTAGAGGATCTCATCGCACCACTGAGCCTGCACTGTGGGTATGCTCTGGACACAAGGAGCTGTGGACTGGGTATAACTTGACTAAAGCAAGGAGACGAGGTAGCAAAAAAAAGAAAAGACAGAAGAAGAAAGTTTTAAAGTTTTTAACAGAAAAATGAAAGCAATAAGGTGCTTAAATGACTGCAGCTATCACATACCAGATTTGAAGGTATGAAAAAAAAAATCTCTATTGAGTAATGGTTGTTATTGACCTGCTTTGCTGTCCCAGTGATTAATAATATCCCTTCCAAAGCAGCACCCAGGGCAGACAAAGCACTCAGTCACACGAAGGAATGAACCTTGGCCGAGAAAAGGCAAGAGTTAAATTCAGTTAACATTTCAAAGGCGGGATTCTTGGCCTTCTGCCACGGCTACAGCTTTCTGCCATAGCAACTAGTCTCCCGACAGCAATAGCCTGATTCACTAGTAGGGAGAGGTGATTGTTGAATTTGAATATTTGCATTTATAGATCTACTCCAGGCGATGCATTTGCAATCTCGGTGATTTGTGTCCCTCTTACTGTGGTCTCCAACTGCCCTTTTCATTTGGTGGAACACTGTGCAGAAGGTTGCTGAGCTATTCATGCCTGTGATTAGAGGCGTAATAGATTATTGATTGCTTTGTCTTGTAAGGTACTAAATCAAGTCTTCTGTATTGAACTGTTTACAGTCTGTTGTTTACTTCTGTACATTTACAGCAGCTGGTTAAAAATCAAAGGCTCAAAGTCTGCCACAAAAATAATGTGTCAGTAATGTTCAATGTAAGTGAAGAGAAACCTTTGTTCAACTTCACACCTTTCTTGAACTGTAATGTGGGACAGTTAAAAATGATCTACTCCTAATGCAAAATGGGGGGGAAAAAAGAACAAAATGAAAAGCGTGGAAGGAAGAAACAGTGGTACTTGGTGGCAGAACTGAAACAGAAAACTTGGCAGGTGCAGAATTGGTCACTCAGAGGTTTTACCAGAAGATAAAGAAAGTAGATAAAGAAAGTAGCAACAATGGCACAGCCATCACGGACACACCAAAACTAAACAGGTAAATGGAAGAGAACAAGCACTGAAGAAACAAAAACTACAGAGACGTAATTCTGGTTCTTTTCTTAGTTGTGTGTTGTGAACATCAACCATTAAATACTAGATGTCATTAAAGGGATTATGTCATCTCCCATTAGATTAGGATTAAAAAAGCAGGAGGCATTGAAAAACCCCCCCTTTAGTCAGGGGTGCACACCTCAACGTTCAGGTGGACACTGACACACCATCACCTGTCTGATGAATGCACAGACTAACACAGAGCCAGCTTCAAAAGGTGCCATGGGACCTGAGCATGCAAAGAGGTACTGATGGCCCCAGATCTGTGATGACAGGCATCCTCCACGATGCTGGCACCATCTTGGCTTGGATGCCACTGCCACCCCCGAAGTCCATCCTGGTGGCTGTGAGCCCTTGGCTTGCTCTGAGGATACAGACAGAAGCATGGGCTCTGTAGTGGGTCAGCCACATCTTGGTCTTCCCAGCCTTTGGATCACCACAGGTAGCATGGGATCAACACCAGCTTTGAAGCATAGTGCAGAAACCCCTGCCCAACAGCCAGGTACAGCTCACCACAAAGTTGCTAGCTTAAAGCAGCATACCCACAGCGGTACAGGAACTATGTCAGCAGTCAGAGCCCTGACACCCAGCACAAATCAGAGCAGTTCCAAGAGGTGACAGAGGCAAAGCCTCAAGCACAGCCCCTGCAGCCGAGATCTGCATCAGCAAAAGACCTGAAGGAAATTCAGCTCGAGCTCCACCGTGTGTCTGCTCTTTTTCCTCAGCTACAGGCTAGAAAGAGTTTCATGCTCATTCCCTTTTGCAGGTGGGAATGTTAAACACTAGGAGAGGTCTCACAACTGAAGGCCAGGGGCAGCAATAGCAACCTCCCTTTTTGGGGCCACTCAGCCACTTTTCCCCTCTCCTTTTCACTCCTGACTATTTTTCCCACCTGAACCATTCTTGGGGGCAGTGGCCTGCCTGCAGGAGACATTTCACACACTTTTTGTGCCTGCAGCTGCGACAGACCTTACTGATTCCAAAACTGCTTACCAGGGACATCACCAGCCCTTGGCAGATGTCGGTGCCCTCCATCTGCCCCTTGAGCTGCTTGGGTGTCCCAGGCACTGTCACCCAATCCAGCCACAATGAGCTGGGGTAGGTGTTTAAATGCTTAAAAAGCAGGTTCCTGGCAATTCAGGAACCTGCTTTTTGACAGCACACCACGCAAGGAGCACTTGGCTGTCAGCTCTGAGGGCTTAATGAATGTCTGGCAGCACACCACCAGGCAGCTGTGGAGGAGCACGCAGGGGATGGGAACTTCATCCCCGTCCCAGCTGCTGCTAGAAGAGGACATGCAGGCAAGCCCTAGGAAATGGGCACTGGGTTGTGGAGCAGATCCATGAAGCTGAAGCTGCACACCCCATCCTATTCCCACTGGAGCAACAGATCCAATACTGCACAGCCCACACTTTTTCTTTCATCCCTGCCTCACTGCGAGCAGATGTCTTTCTCCCCCTGCTGACCCCTTTGCCTGGAGAATGAGTTCTGCCACATTAGTCATCACTTTCTCTCCCCGACTGCCAGCAGCCCCTGATAGCAGCATCAGTAACAACCTCTGAAGACAATCCTACCTGTCCCATTTCTTATTTTTAGTCCCATTTCTTATTTTTATTTCAAAATTTCTTATTTTTAGAGCATTTGCAGCCTCTGAGCAGTCGCTCCAACTACCTCCCTTTTGGCAACTGGAAACATCTGGGTACAGATTGGAGCAGGTACGAAGCATCTCTTGCCAAACAGGATTGAATATTCCCCTCTTTCCCTTTCTTTCTCTGATGATTCAATAGCTTCACTTTCAGACACAAGACAGCCGAGGGCCCCCTAAAGACAGGTTGTTTCCATTTTCCATCCCCCCTTTTTTAATGCCCTTGATGACAGAGTGTTGTTGCAGCTTCATGGCACTATGACTCCAAGAAATGCTTCAAAAATTCTGTCCCTTCAGCATGATTTTATACTGTGGTTTAGCCACTTCCACTCCTCTGCGAGGCATTTTCTTCACCATCTCAGAACAAGACTCCTTGGGGCCCCCCTAATCTCTCCCATGGAGCAAGTATCCCCACTCAGTGTTGCATTATCACAGCTTGATTTTGCACTTCAGTACCAGCCAGAAATAACTCCAGCAAACTAAGCCAAGACTTCTGGCTTCCTAAGAAGCTGGCAGTGTTCAGCCCAGGTGCCAGCATGCCGCTGTAGCGTTAATCCTGCCCCTCTGTGCCAAGCAAATGGCATGGGCTGGATTTTCCTGGTTGCATTTTGGCAAGGCCAAATCCTGGATTTGGGAAGCCACCAAGCAGTCGGGTCTGGGGGCTGCTCCCCCTCACTATGTCCCAGAGAGGGACGTGGTTTCTAGGTTTTAAAAACACAAAGAAGTTAGCAATGCTCCCAAATAAGTTGGGTGTTTGCTGGCCAGCAGGATTCCTGGCAGTTAAGTCGGTGTTGATAAATTAGAAGGAAACATTAGGATAACTCCTTTGCTTCTGTATACTTTATTCTCTGCATGGCTGCTGTGCCCCAGTGTCTGCCAGGGAGTTTTGGTGCCAATGATTCATCTTTGGATGAATCAGAGGTAGAAAGAAGCGACTCAGCCCTTGTCTTCCCTTCAAGTTGAGCCCAGCTCTGGGAGCAACAGAATATATCTGGGCTTTCCAGGAGGTTCCTGCAGGTCTGTAGATCTCTCCAACAGAGGTCTCTAAGGTCACGTGGAAAAGTTACCATCATAAATCCCAGGGATTTTCAGGCCAGGCTTGGATGCCTCTTTGATTTTTGAAACCTTCCACTGTCTCACCACCTCTGCAGCTTGCAAAGTCCTGGGATGCGAGGGGATACACAGGCAGAGCTGGTACAGCCAGCCTGGTCCCCACAGCCATGGCAAGGCTGACTTCATGCTCCCTGCAACCAGGAGGTGTTTTTGGGAGCATGGGGGCTGAAGTCCTGCCCCAGTGGTGGCCTTGGTGCCCTCTGCCACCAGGCCTGAGCAGGTCCCACAGGAGCAAACCGAAGGCCTTGCATGGCTGCAGCCACCCGTGGCCATCACCCTCCATTCAGCCTAAACAAAAATCTTGCTGGAGCACCCTGCCATCATCCACATCAACTCCCCGCGCTGGCATGGTCAGCAACACCCGTAAGGAGGTGTTTAGCAGAAGTCTGCTGGCAAAATATCATCCCCATCCAAACACACATAGGAGCAATTACTTTTGCAGGCTTTTTTTTTCTCCATTTTTAATAGTCCTTGTATTCCCCATAAATTTCATTAGCTGGCTTTATGTGGTCACTAAACTGCTTGAAACAATATTATATCCACAGCGGGGAACTATTTGCCATTCTGGTGAAAATGAGCACTTCCTAGTTCTGTCAGTGCAAAGAATGACATTATCAGGGAAATAATAACCAGCTGAACTGAAGGAGGGTTTGATTCATGGTAATTACTGATTATATGCAGATTACTTTATGGCTTTAATTCTTTGGTCTCCCACTGTTTGCTTGCTAAACCTCTAAATAAAATAATTAAAAAAAAAGGGAGCCTGCATATGAGCGTCTTGTTTGTAAGGTAAATTACAGAGCCTAATTTGTTGATTACATGAAAGGAAGCAGAGCTGTGCACAGACTGGGACGGCAGTGGGAAGGAGCTGGCAGCGAGCCACACTTCCATCCACAGCGGGCAGCAGACGCCTGTGCTGCTCTTGAACACCCAGTTCATATCCCAAAGACTGCAGCCCTTACCTGTGCCTTTGGCTGGTTTCACTGGGCTCACGACAGGGGCTGGCCCCGTTAAAACACCCATGAGCACTGGTGAGGGCATGTGAAGGTGGCTTCTTGCTGCTCCTGTTCACAGCTCCCCAGGTCTGTCCCTTTTCTGCTTTCACCCCCCCTTCATCAGGTGGAGGTAAGAGGTTGTATCGACTCAATTGCATTCAAATTGCCCCTAAAAACACTTCTTCCAACTAAGTGCATCAAAAAGGCCCTTGCAAAACTTCAGTTTTAACTAGCACCATGTTTTCAAATGTCAGAAGCTGGTTAGCAAAACACAGGCTGCCTTTGACACAAAGCTATCCAAAAGCAGAGGGTCACATTGCTGCCATTTCTCAACCACTCCAGCCTTGCCTTTCCTTTCCTTTCCTTTCCTTTCCTTTCCTTTCCTTTCCTTTCCTTTCCTTTCCTTTCCTTTCCTTTCCTT
>JANHGN010003669.1:0-22135 GCA_024605025.1 Megaceryle maxima | reverse complement strand
TTTTTTTTAATTTTTTTTTTTATTATTATTATTAATATGTACCTGTTGTAGCAGTCTATCAATAAACTGTTTGAGGAAGGAGGTGCTTGGCTGTCACTAGGAAATAGTTAGAGTGTGGTCAAATCACAATGAAGTGAGATTTCAAATAAAATATTATACTATTGCCAGAATATTAGGGAAGAAAATGCTATGTGTGTTCCAAGAGCAAGAAACTTACGTAATTACTGATTTTATATTTTCTCTGCTTATTTGGGGAAAAAAATGTATCCTTTTAGTGGACTGTGATGTAGCAGATAAACAGACTACTTTGGGATGGAGAATCTCAGTTTTTAATGAAAGGATCGTCAAGAAAATATCATGACTGTTATTCCAAACAGAGGTCTGCAGGTGCTACTGGTGCATAAATAAAAACAGAAGGATAAAAAAGGGGGACAGAAGACATATTGAAAACTATTTATGTTGCCAAGAGAAGGGCATAGTGTTGGTGCATTGTGTTTGTACTAATGGAGCAAACATTTTTAAAAATAAGATAATAGAAGACAAAGAAGAGAAGAAATTTCTCTTAGAATAAATGTGTATATGATTGCTGCCATCTTGCTTTGAACTAAAACAAGGTCCTTCAGAGTGAAAAAACTAGATAAACTTGGCCAAACAACTAAAACACCCTGCATGAGGTTGTAGGATTTATATTCTCAACAGGCTGGACACCAAGGGACACCACTAATACATATTCCTCAATGGCAGAACCCGAGGTAAAATGGCAAGTAACATTTTTGGGTTAGAGTCAGCCCACAACTAATGTAGGATCTACAGGGAGTATGTTAAACCTAGATGTCAATACATTTGCTGTTGCATTTGGAATAAAACTAGTAGAGAGCTGTAGGAAGGATGAACTTCAATTTTAGATATCCATTTCAAGGAAAAGAAGCTTTACTAACTTCAAAAGGACAAACTGACCTAGGATATTACAGAAACTTTCCTCAAACTTCTCTGCTATTTTGTTTTTTTTTCAGTACTTAAATACTAGTAAATTAAAAGTTATTTTTTCTCTGCTAGAGATTACAGTAAAAGAGCTGAGAACCTTCACGTGGGAAGGAGTATTTTAGAGTGATTTAAATATACCATGACTTCCTTCATGTGCTGACAAAGAGGTAGACTGTTGGTTTATGTCTTCTGAGAATGATGAGGTAGTATGTGGTAAGCTGGCTGCTGCAACTCATTACTATGGCCAGATGATCTGAGGCAGTATTTATGCCAGCATTTAGTATGTGAGAGATATACATTGAACTACATAATTAATACTGGAAATCAAGGATGTGACACTGAAACTGATTTAAAATTGCTTCCCAAATTAGTATGTTCCTCAGATGACAAAGATGAGTGTACTTCTAGATATGATATTAAGTAATATTTGAGGTACAATGAACTATATAATAGGGGAATCATTAAAGCAAGGATTATAGCAGCAATAGATTTGGGATTAAAACAAAAATGAAAGTGAGAAGTGCTGCCAAAATATTAAACTTGGAAAAGAAGAAATGTGCCCTGGAAATGTGCTGTTTTATACTGCAGAGCTTTATTAGAAGGAAATATTTCATTAATGAAGTCTGGGACAGAGAAGTGTTGAAATATGCCAAAGATGACTATAGTAGGGGCATGCAAAACCCTGCCTCATGGAAACCAATGAACTTTTGGCATTGATTGAGCAGAATCAACATCTGCCAGCAAAAGTCAGTGGGAAATCACTAGGAGAAATGTCCAGATTAGATGCACTGAGGAGATTTACATTTGGTTTCAGAGGAGACAGATCCTCCTTTAAAAAAAAAAATGTTGTTGAACATGACCCAGTGAATATAAATTTAGAAAGGAATTACTGTCCATCTGCAGTTGCTAAGTCCCATTCTGCCAATCTTATGCTGAACTAAAATCAATTGGACCGTTCAAAGGGCAAGGTACTGCTCACCATAATGCAGTAGCTTGCTAAAATACATTAGAAACTGTTTCTGTGGGCCTGTTTTAACTTGTGCAAGGATTGATGATAAATAACTTGGTGAATAAAATGTCATTTTACATACATTTACCTGAAATAATTCTTGTTTTCAAGCCTCACCCATTATGTAGAGTTTCTATGGTCCCCTTGGCATATTACAACAATTAGCTTAGTTAGGGTAGGTACTCTTAGTCAAACCTTCCATTTCTATACAATAACTGCAATACAAATTAATATCCAAAATTCATTAAATCTTCTGAGGTCTTATATATTTGGAGTGGTGCCCAGAATATGTATTGCAAGCTTTCAGTATGTTGGAAGTGCTAATACATGTAAAATATATTCCATCAGATTCAGCCAAGATTTGCCTATGAGCACAGAATGATGCAAAAAGGGGCATGTGTCAGTTAAAGTTAGTAGCAAGTCACTTCCATGTAGGCATTGACTGCTTTCTTACAGGTTAAAACCCAGCTGAATGATGTGTCCACAAGTCATCTGCTCATTAGAAAGTATGACAAGAGGAAATCTGGCTTGTGTTGTGTTTTGGTGGCAAAATGTCAGCAGAAAGTGAATCAAAGTAGCATAGGTGAGCATCAGTGGAAACCTTCAGAGTTTGCTTTGATTTGGCTTCCGAAACCGTGCAGCCTTGAGCCATGTCAAGGGAAGCATATCAGAAATGTACATGACATGTACATGACATGGGAGTGGATGTAATGCTGTGGTATGGCCCTTGTGTGCCATCTAGCAAGACCACTGGAAGAAGCTGCAGCCAGGTTCAGTGCTGTGTTCCCTTCCATGTCTTGTGACCCTGGACACAAATGTGGCTGGCAGATAAAGGACACATGAAGTCAGTGAGTGGGAGAGGGGCTGCAGTACCAGTGCTTGGAGTTGCCCTAGCTATAGGAGAATCGTGGTGTGAGGCTCACACTCAGGTTAGCTGGCAGATCTTGGAAATGAAAATTTAAATTTAAATGGGCAGATATTTGAATTGCAAATATTTGCACTCTATTTTGGGATTTGATACAATAATATATAACTCTACCTGACTGCTTTAGTGATGGCTGTTGTCCTTTTCAGATGAGATAGCAAATACTTTTGATGAAATTTCAATTATTCAGTGACAGGGAATCAGAAGAATTGTGCCCAAAACTTAGTAACAATAGGTTAGATAAAGACATAATCTTTTCAGAGAATATTTAGAAGCAGTGGAATTTTTACCATGGTGTGTAATCTCTCAGACTTACATTATTCTTTTAACAGAGAATTACACCTACAGGCTTTTGTAGGTAAAAGGTGAGAGAGGAAATAACACCATCTGTGTTTTGCAAATGGAAAATGAAAGTATAAAGCTCAGTGGCTACATTTGCAAAGTTACTTAGTAAAAATCCCTTGGAGTCAGGCATCCAAATTCCCTTAAAACTCTTGCCCTGAGTGACTTGCCTAGGGCCACAGGGGAAGTTTGTGGTAGAACTATTTAAATCAGCTCTCCCGACTCTCTTAAACAACATCATATTTCCTCTGAATTAAGTCATACTTTGTCAGATACAGGTTGTTGAGCATTTCTGGATTTATAAAGACCCCAATTCTACAGTAAAATGCATGTTCAGCTTCCTTACCCAAGAAGTTAAGATTAACCTACTCATAGCAGCCAAATTTAGGTATTTAATTCAGTTGCCTGCAACAGGACATCTGAGTGTGTATATAATCAGGAAATTATACTGGGAAGAGAGTTAAGTAGTGAGGGTTCTCTGAACTGCCCTCTCCAGGCCCCACTGACTATGTTGGGTGTCTATACTACTGAGGTTTCCTACGGTTAAATAGCTGCCTAAAATGAGGTGTCACTGGAAATGTGAGAATTGTTATCTGGGTCTCTAAAGTGAGGCATAAAGGAAAAGAGATGAAGTCTTAAAGTGAAATATATTTTTACTCAGCATGCTTTGGAGGAGGTGCCTTATCTGCCACACTCCCTATTTAAAAATAAAAGAAAATCATTAAAAATTTTTAAGAACTAAAATAATTTTTTAAATGTCACTTTTTGAAGTCAGGCTAAAAATAAAAGTAAGGGCCATGTTTATTAAGTAACTGTTCTTTTAGCTTAATACTGATTAGAGAACAATTAATTTCAAGCTAAACATAATCACCATAGTAAATTATTGAATACAAATGATGGGAAAAATCCCTCAGGGAAACTCCTTTTAAGACTACAAAGATATTTATTCTAATATATAAATATATACATAATTACAGAGGCTCTAGTTGCCACCTTCATATAGAGGTATGTCATACTGTGTACTGAACTTTAATTAGGGGAGGTGATTCGGTTAAGTGATCAGATTATTTATTTATAAAAGCTGTTATCCATACTGTGAAAAAACAAACAAAAACAAACAAAAACAAAAACCAACCAACCAAACAAAAACAAAACAAAACAAAAAAAAAAGAAAAAAAAAGAAAGAAAGATGTGAACAATTAGTTCTTTTTTTAGCTATTCCTTATATGCTCTATTTTTGAATGAGGACTCTGCTGCTAAGGGAATGGTATAGTTTCCTCTATTTTGTCATTAAAGGGGACATTTTACACATAGTCCTCAGTTCCTTAATAGTCTGTTTCTAAGCTTCTTGTTGTCAACAGATCAACATCTTTGACTAATTTAATCAGATCATAATTACAGCCAATGTAAAGAACAAGGGAGGGCCCTGACTACTTGTTGCAGGGCTCAGCAAGGGCAGAGCACAGGCTTGCCCATCACAAATACATGGTTTCGAAAAAAGCCCCTGATGGGCATTACTCACAGCAAATTCCTACACTGAAGTTTATACATCTAAGATTTTATTATGGAAGAAATGGCAGCTGAAATTACAATTGACTACAAAAGTGATTCAGTAATTCTTATTCCTGTTTGGATTAGTAAGATACAGAAAAGTAACATAAAAACCCACCTGACATATTCTGAATAAAATTGATGAATGTGCATTTCTGGGGAGACATTTGCTCAAGGCAGTATCAGGAATTCACTGAAAAGCTACCACTGTTCAGAGAGAGCTAATGGGCATGTTTTAAACTCTCTGACTTTCCTCAAAGGTAAGCAAAATCACTGCACTGCTAGGTGGGCTGCTGCTTGCAGCCAATGGGATCAAGTACCCAGTTAGTCACATGTATAGAAACTCAGTGCTCCCTGGAGGTAGCTGTTAGTATTATAATTTAATCACCCTGGGATCTGCCATGGGAAATAATAAGACATGAGGTGAATAGTTAATTCTATGTAAAATGTCCTAGAAAAAAAAAAGAACATCAGGCTCCAGATAAAAGTTAGAAATTCACAAAGTGAAATGAATGTCTGTACTCAGTGTGAACATAATTTCCCAAATTTTTAATCCCTGTGCTTCCATTTCAGAGTTAAATAGCACTGGATTTCAGAATGCCAATACCAAACTTACAGACTGTTCCTTTTTTTTTAAGTCCCTAAAATGTTTAATATCTCCAGAGAAAAAAAAAAGAATTAAAAAAAGTGTGCTTGAATCATGCCTTGTTCCATGTTCAAGGAACAAGGAACTGTCTTGTAGCTCCATGCTCCCCTAAGGGGGGAGGCAGTGGGAGGATGCAGAGGTACACCCATCGTGTTATGGGCATATGCCAACACCTGCAGTGACCCCGGGTAAGGAAGAGGCTTCAGATCCCTCATGCCCAGGTAAAATCATACTTGGGCAACAGCAGCTACTTCAGACAAAACGATGGCAACAGACATTTGGTGTCTCTCTGAAGCAAAACTGTATGCCCTTCATCCACAGACAGATTAATTTACGTATCATTTCAGTTACGCTGGATGTCTCCTCTTTGCCATGGGTAAATTTCCAAAAGTTTAAGGCCCAGTATTGCTTGGAGTTTCCCCGGGGCACTGCGGCATTGCCTGCCCTGCAGCTGCCCTGCTTTCTAATGGTGCGAGCATACCGTAAACTGACAGGTGTTGCAAACTAAGTAATCAAGGAGAAATAATAAAAAGGGATCTAAAGAGCTCAGAAATATGTGCAGGAAGCAAAATGAGATTCAAGCTGTAGAAGTGCAAGCTAATACGTCTGGAGGAAGTAATAAATTAAATTCTGGCCAGCTCAATAGCAGAAATGTGAAAAGAATTTAGAGACAATGAACAAAAATGATGAACAGGCAAGACAGAGTAGCTTCTGCAGAAAGATGAAAGCACCAAGTGGGCAGTCCTGAAGCCCTTACTCAGATAACGTTAGGTAATCATGGTATTCCAGAATCTATTCCTATTCTTGGCACAATGAATAATTAGTGCTCAGATGAACAAGTAATGAGGACAACCCAAAGAGAAGGAAAGTTGAAAGGAACTGACCAAACTCAAGTGCAGGAAGCCACGGGAGACACAGTATTTCCCGTGGAATGAGTCTGCATCAGCATCAGGACAGTCTTGAAGGAAACCAGAACATTTTATCTTGAGTTTCTTATTCCATAGGTGTTTGGGCTGCTTGTGTGTTTATTACCTAGAAGTGACATTATTTCTAGTGTCTGGAGGAGATAAAGGTTAGTATGTACTCAGGGAAAAGGATGTGGAGGAAGTGTGGGGGTTTGAAACAAAAGGCAGAAGGTACATTGTATGGTATTGCCTGCATGTGAAATGGTTAAAGAGATGACTACATTTATATTTGATCTCACATTAAAATTTACATAAATAAATTCAAATTTCTCATATTAATGTTAGACTATATTTATAAAATGTTTAATAAAAATGAGCACAATAAACATTTCTATAATCTTGAGTATATTGAATTATTCCCTATATTTTAAAATTGCACAGAAATTTCAGCTGCCATGGTCACCGTGTAATTCAAGGCAAAAAATTGGTGAATTGAAAGGTAACATTTTCCAGCACACCTGAGCCTTGCAAGGTATTTCATTTTGAAAATTCATTTATAGCTGGAACTTTCAGTGTAGTTTTCAGTATCAAGTGCATATTTTATATATATATTTCACTATGATTATATACTTTGTTCTTGACATTTATTTTGTCCCTTGTCATTAAAAACATCACCAAGTCAATATACTTGTCAACAGTTTCTTTACTAAGCACATAGATATAAAAGTAAAAATTGATTCCTCTGTCCATACACAATGTTTTAAATACAGGGATCTAGATATAAATCATGCAGTCCTGGAGGACGATTTTAGGAAGCTGAACATCTGTTCTGTAGGTGAACATAATGACAGCTACTCTCATATTGTCAGAAAGGCAGTGTGTTTATTCCCAAACTTTTTGTTTGATGCTTGGCTGTGTCTCAGTGTGGATGATGCGAATGACATCTTTTGAGAAGTAAGTGCATACAAGTATTTGAAATATGGGCATGTCTGATCTAAAAACTTTTGCCACAAGTTGATCATGCCAGCTGTTGGGAAGTTCTCACCAGTAGCCATATGTCGCAATCAAGATAAGCAATTACTGCATGTCATACATGTTTTAAATTGAACAGGAAAAACTTATGTTTTTAAGGTAGAACTCCTTGGGAAAAGGTACTATACCACTCAGTCTGTCTGTACCCCAGCTCTTAGAGGGCTGATCAATACCAGCAGTGCTACTCTGCAGTAACTTCTCAGGTTATGAGGGATCACTGGGCCGAATAACAGAAAGTCATTGCATATCATGGAGTTACAATTCCATGTCTCTGCAGGAATAATTTAGCCCAGCAACAACTGGATGGGGCTGTGTTTGTGTTATTATTTCCACTTCATGATGGTTTTGTGACTGAGAGACCTCAGCCATTTGTTAACAATTTGGGGTTTTGTCAGAGGTGTGGCAGTGAATGTGAGTTGATTTGGAAGAAAACACTTGGAACAAATTTCTTTGATTGCTGTATAGAATTAATCAAGATGCCAATAAAAACAAGAGTCCAGATTCAGACTGTGTTCCTACAGCAGTGGGAGGTAGGCCCAGCGTAGCTTTGTGGAGGTTTTCTCCCTGTTATTCTGTGAAGTTGGTGAGAGCTGCGTAGTTCATGCTGTTGCTCCACCAGCCTCAAGTAAAATGAAGCACAGGCTCACTGAACAGTTGATTCCTGCTGTTTGTGAGCCTCCAATACCCTTTACCTTTACACGACTTTTAGGTTCCCTCTCTCACTTTCCTGACAGTAGTGCACTTCTCATAGATAAAATGAAATTATTTAGCACAGAAGAAAAGAAACTGCACAAATGAAATGCCGATGAGAAGAACATCAGTCTCAAGGGTGTGTGCATATTTTTATCCAGTCAAAACAAACAGTAGAGACTATGATCCAATTGTTTCTGTAAATATTGCAGTATGGCCAATGCAGAGAATCAAGAATCACTACTTGGTTGAATGCCATTGCTAACAATTAATGGTGAAAGTGGCTATTCTTATCCTCCAGCCACATGCATATCTCCCTTGAGCTAAAGGAGAGCTTCCTCTAGTTAATATGCAAAAGTGGGCACACTGCTGAGTTGCCTTTCATCTATCTCGTGTAAGGCTATAGGTCTTAAAGAGGATCAATGCAGTACATACAAGCTAACTTCGAAGAGCTGACTGACCATATGATATAGTTTCAGATACTAAATGACATTCAGAAGACATATGGAAGGTGGTTTTATTCCTGTGTATGTGCTGAAAGAGACATGCAAAATTAACTTAAATGGAATGGTGAATACTGGTGAGACTTTGTGGTTCGTGAGGAAGATTGTGAATCCTCATGTCTTTTTATTCTCATACCTGGTGACTGTTCTCTCCTGCAAGAACTATTCTTTGCATTTGTGTATGGTAAACTTGTGATTTGTTTAATAAAGAGCTCACAGAGCTGTTGAATGTTGTATTTTGCATTCATAGAATTTCTTCTTAATTTGAGATAATCACCTTAGATTTTCAAATGGATTAGGGAGGCAACAATTGCTTTTCAAACAATCAAATCCTTTGACTGGATATTTTTACTGGGAGGGATTGTTTTGGGGTTGTAATCAGTCAACAATGCCTGGATTTGTTGTATTTTGATGAAAAGCAGCTTGCCACTGCCTCGGAGAAGGCTGAGAGTGTCTGGGTGTTGGACTTTTCAGAAAACATGGTTATTCCATTCAGACTCTGAAACAGGAGCTGAGCTATGCTGAAAATCCATCTCCCTTTGTAGGTGCTATGAACTCATAGAAATCAGTGCCAAAAAAGTCCCCAGAATGGGGACACATTGTAATCACAACACACTGAACCCCAGCCATGATCAAATCAGAGACTTTCGAACTGTTATGTGCAGTCCTGTGCTACTGCATCTGACTACATTTATTTTGAGGCTTCAGACAAGCAATTGCAGAACAATTCAGAATGAGAAACTAAACATGCTTCTATCAGGGATATCTCAAAATAATTTCAGGTAGTTACAGAAGAAATTCCTCTTCTACTCTCCTGAAACGTGATCATTACAATAACATATATTGCGAGAGAAAGCATCTGTATCAACACCTTCTAACATAAATGGGTGGAAATACTGACTTTGCCTATTATTGTTAACAGGTTGTTAGTGCTGCTAATAATATGTTTCTTAAGCTCCACAGCTAGATGAGTTTCCTGTGGAATTGTCTAAACCCTTCCAATGCTAACTGTTTTCAGTATTAAGAAAAGTATTTGCAGAACTGCTGTACCAGAATAAGGCCACCTTTCCCAGGAAATACAGCTCCAGTTACAGTTGTATTGAAAAAAGGCCAAAAAAGCCAGAGCAGAGCACTTATAGACACATAGCCTTGTCATATGTGGAATGCTAAATTATTGCTGACGTCCACCACTTGTGTTTAGAATTGACTTTGCAATGGGAAGTTTACTGTGGCAGGACCAGAAGGATGCCAGCAAATGTGCATGAAGGCAAACTCCTACACACTTTTGCAGCTCAAAACGTTTCTGCCCCACATATACAGAGCACTTCATTTGTTCTTGGGTTCTTGTCTCTTTTCCAAAGCCCACAGGCTGCCTCGCCCTTCATCTTCCTGAATTCTTTACCATTTTCTGGCAGCTATCTGCTGTGTCTCAGTTGGAAATGTCTGCTCCTCTGTCTTAATTTTAAAATACTCCAACACTTTCTTCCAGTTCCTTTGGAGAGAAGTGCACATCATAGACTGCTGCTCACAGGATCCTGTATCTTTGTCTCAATAGCTGTAACAGCATGAGCAGAGAGAAAACAAGTAGATGCAAGATCAGCTTGCAGAGTAGAAAGTGGATGAGCATGCAAACAATCCTGTATTCAAACCCAAATTGATTGCTGAACTTGCAGCTCAATTTTAATTTCCCTTGATGTCATATTTTTAAATAAATATGCAGGCTTTTTTTCACTTGTTATTACCCAGCCTTCCATTACTGCAGTTGCCATGATGTCCCAAGCAGCCACATGGTATCTATGTGAGAAGTCTTAATATCTGCAGATTGGTTACAATAACAATCTTGCTGGTTCCTCAGTTTAAACAATTTAAAATGTCATGTCAAGAATGAAAAAATATTAATCACTGCACAGCTCAAAAGAGTTCCTAGGAAGAAGACTGAAACTGTGGATCCAGAAGCCCATTGAACGAGATGGGGATGGTGCTGAGAAGGAAATAACCTTTGTCTTGAAATCTCATGTCGGATGAGGATTATGTGAGAACCTGTAGTTTCTGAGCACAGATCCATGGAGCTCAACTTCTTTTTTGTTTTGAAGAAAACCACCATGTAACATGAAGGAGCACTGGTACATAAAGGGTAATATTTGGCTATTTTGGGAAAACTAAAACTAAGAAAAATAATTTCATTATGATCTAAGTGGCAGTTTGTCTAAGGAGTATTTAATGATTATAACAGCAGGGACCAACATTTTTTCTTTCATAATTACCCCTATTAAAGTGAAGACATGCACACAGTTGACCATGAAACAAGAATCAGTATTTTTTTTCTTTTCTCAGTATATATTTACCATATGATGTGTACATTTTCCCTTTTTTGTTTCTTGCATCATTTAAAGTACTGTTTGATTAACATCTGACGTGAAGTAATACCTAAGAACGAATTGAATGCAGATGTTTCATGGAAGATGCATGTTCTTGCACTCTTTTGATGTGCCAAATTACCAAAACTTGTTAAGAACGAACAAATGTTTATCCAAGTATAATGCAGATTCATTCTGGTGATGTTAGATTATGGTCTGAGGTAATGATTACATGGTCCATTGAGACTTGTGCACTATTTTGATTTTAAAGCTGACCTGCTGCATGGATGTAGGCAAGTTAAATCCTTACTCCCTTCTGGTCACTTTCTTAACATGTTTATCATGAATTGTTTATGCAAACAGTAAGACGTTTACAAAAGAGTCAGTCATTTATTGTATTTAATAAGATTTAGTACAATATGATCTGGTCTTGTCTGAGTCTGCTTTGCATTATGGTAATTCAAGTAATTACTTACAATCATGGCTCTTAATTCATTGCAATTGCCCATGGCTCACTTTCTTTAGGGAATCTGTACATTAATCCTCTCTTATACTGATATTGTCGTAATGTTAGTAAAGTTGTAAGAGGTTGAACTGCAAAATTCTAATCTAGTTATTTAATAGCCTCAGAGAGCTTTGAGAACTATTTGGTTTAGGCCTTAGTAAAGGTCAGAGGAATGGGAATATCAGTTTATGTAGTAACACTGGTCATCAGTAGCTCAGGTTGCACTTTAGTCCTCCCTTCAGTTTGAGGGCAGAATTTTTAACAACTTGCCAGATATTGGCCACCACTTAGTTTCCATCAGATTTGTATTTTGTTTTGAAGATTATTTCCCTTTTCCCCTCCTGCTTGCCTTGTCCAGTTAAAAACTGGAGAATGTTAACTTCATGAGAAACTTCAAGTTGTATGATATCCTTGCAATGTCCATGCTGACATTGCATTTACAGGATGAAGCCAGGTGGAACACTCTCAGTAAGTAATACAGGCTTGACGTTGGAATAGGGAAATTTCTAAACGAAGTTAGAAAAGAATGAAACAACTCCTTGTCATAGTAACCTTGGAAGAGACAGCATTTTAGAAGTGCTTACTCTGGTCATAAAGGAGCATTTGCTTTTCTCTCTTATCCTATGGAACACTGCAGGTACTAACTATGATACAAGGCCAACTGGAGGATGAAATTAGATTTCTTGAATACACTAAAAACCAACTGTTTTTCCCTTGTCCCTCAAAACCAGAGTTGCTCATATTTTTGATACATAAATATCCAATAGCAAATAATATTTGAGTAATGACTTAAGAGTGAATAGATGAAGGAGTCATGGAGTTGGTATTTGCAACTCTCTACAAAGAAAAGAATTGCTACTAGTGGTAGTGCCTGAATGGTCTGTAAGATCCCTGAACTCTACAATAAACTAGGGAGAAGATTTTAGTGTGTGCTTTTGATTAACTTCTGTAAAATAGAATAGTTTGGACATTACTATTAGTAGAAAATGGTTATAATAATGAAAACTATAAAGATCCTACATACATTCTAGCACTCTATATGTGTATGAGAAGTCCCAAGATTACCGTCATACTAAATTATTATTTAACTATAGCCAGTTGCCTTCATAAGTATGACATTTCTATAGAATATTTCAGGTGTATATCTAAGAAAGAACACAATTATAGAATCATAGAATCATTTTGGTTGGAAAGGACCTTTAAGATCATCAAGTCCAACTGTTAACCCAGCACTGCCAGATCACCACTAAATCATGTCCCTGAGGATCCCATCTACACATCTTTTAAACCCCTCCAGGCATGGGGACTCCACCACTGCCCTAGGCAGCCTGGGACAGGCCTTGATAACGCTTGTAGGGAAGAAATTGTTCCTAATGATGATTCTATGGTTCTAATATCCAACCTGATTCAACTCAGGGCTGTTTCCTCTCATTCTATCACTTGTTATTTGGGAGAACTGACTGCCCTCCACCTTGTTACAACCTCCTTTCAGGGAGTTGTAGAGTGCAATTAGGTCTGCCCTGACCCTCCTTTCTGCAGGCTGAGCAACTCCAAAAAAATATTTGGCTCTTATTAAAATATTTAACTGGAGTCAGTTTTAGAACCAAAGGAGTTGATGTCTGTTCCTTAGCTCATGCATCTGTATTTGCATGTACACAGCTGTGGTGAAGGCAGGTTTTACAAAAGAAAGGTACAGAGATTAAAAACTGATTAGTTTTAAGAATTCACCCCAGTATCACGCACATCAGTACAGGCATATTCTACAGAACATGTACTTGCAAAACCTGCCAGGCACAGACTGAAATCCCTCTTATAGAGGACATCTGGAGAGTTATGCAACTTCAGGAGGATTATGCAGATGTGTATATGCTGTGAAGTTGCTTGATGGATTACAAGCCTGTGTAGGTTTGATTTAAAAAGAAAAACAACTTAATTCTCTTCTGTAGTGAATGGAATGTTTCCAGAGAGGGCCAGAAGCCTGGGGTCTAGAGAGCTGATAGAGTCTGAGTGATGCATAGGCCTGTTTTGGTGTCTGACCAGCAATGAGAGACCAACCACGTTTAGGCAGGAGGTGTGTTATTCTGTGCTCTATTTGATGGAAGCTGTGTTCTCAGTCTCTACAGAACTTGCCCAAAGATCAGTGTAGAGAGATTATTTGTAATTTAGACCTGTTTAAATCCTTTTGCAATATGCCATCTAATGATGATGGATATTTTACACGGTTTTATTCAACTGTGAAATATTAAATAGACATGATCTATCAAAAATTGCATCAGTTGTAATTAAGAGGAAGATGCCATTTTGCCAACTGTTTCATTGGAAGAGTTTGATCAGATTTGTAGTCAGGCACTGCCCTGACTTAACTGTGTACAACAATCTTCAACATTTGTAAAAAGGAATAATAGAAGCAGATATGCACAGTGAAAGGCACAGCTATTGCTGGTGGCTGGTGGATCTGTCCGCTCAACCAAAACATGCCTTCTAGCTGGAGAAAGCTGCAGGGAGTCTTGCAGGTCTGCCATGCTGGTTTCAGAAGTGCTTTGGAGAAACGAACAGGCTTCGCACTCGTGAACAGAGACAGATCAGAAATTAAAGGGTTGTTCCTGCTTTTAAAGAATTCATCTTTGACATAGCAAAGATACAGGGACTGCTTTTGAAGTTCAGTAATTCATGTATAGCACTGCCTAAAGAAGACAGAACCCAGAAGTTATTATAGGTGGAAAAGGTTGTCAGGGAATGCAAAGCATATGCACTTTGATCATTGATACAGTATCTCTTAGGTAGTATCACATCATTACTGTGAGCATGAAAACAGATTGATAAAATACCACACTGCAGTTGGTTAACTATTTTGAAACTCAAGCACCCCTAAACCCCTCAAATTACTACACCATGGCTGAGGAAATAAACTGTAGGGTATCACATTTAGTAGACATACACTTCATGTTTTTCACCTGCTTCTGTGTTTAGGGTTTCTTTGTTCTCTGACATGCACTTTAAATAATTGTCAAAACCTACATGTTAGAGGCTGGGACACTATAAGCACAGCAGGCTGAAATAGTTCAAAACCACATTGCCAGTGGGTGATTCTGATTGTATTAACATCCATCTCACATGAGGGTCACAGCTCCGAGTTCAGTGAATTTACTCTTGATTTATATGTCTATAAAGGACAGGAACAATCATAAGATACTCCCTGTGATACTCTGAAATCAATACAAAGAACCAAAGAACAAGGAAGGCTGCTAACAAGCTTTCAGGTCATGGACTGAGCACTGCAGTCCACTTGCCAGCCATTGGCTGAAAGTGGAGCAAAAACCAGTTATAAATTTGCTAAATATTACATACCTGTTTGAAAGTGATTTTATCACATTTGTGAAATGAGGAAGGTCATTAGGAAAATCCAGATTTTCCCTTTATTCACTTGGGGCACTGAAATGTCTAACACATGATTTGCATTTGCTGCATTGAGCCATCTTTCTACAGATTTGAGTTTTCAGGTGAAAATTGTTTCTTATTATGCTTTCTGAACATGTTTCTTTAAATTTCCATTTCCATGAACTTGCTTTATTACTTCCACTAAACTGGACTTCCTTAAGCTGCAAAAACTTTTTTTATAACCCAGGTTTTATCAGCTTATAAGATCAAGGAGTGATGGTTTTAAGCTAGGAGAAGATAGATTTAGGCTGGATATTAGAAAAAAGTTCTTTAATATGAGGATGATAGATCACTGGAATGGGCTGCCCAGGGAGGTGGTGGAGGCCCCGTCCCTGGAGTCATTCAAGGTCAGGCTTGAAGGGGGTCTGAGCAACCTGCTCCAGGTAGAGATGTCCCTACTTGTGTAGGGAGGTTGGACCAGATGACCTCTAGAGGTCCCTTCCCACCTAAAACATTCTATGATTCTATGATTCTAAGACAAACTTACAGTGTTCCTACCTAAGTTAGAGTCCATATTATGGAATAAACCCTAACATGTAATTTGAAGAATAAGCTGAAGAACGGACAGAAACATTTGGCTGGTTTACTGCACATTTCAGCAATAGCCCTGGGCTTACTTGAGATTTTCCATGCTATTTTCCTTTGATGTTAGTGTGACACAATTTACAGTGAACTCTAGGAGTGCCAGCTCACACTCAAATAAGTTCTGTTCTGGGGTTAAAAAGAAGGCAGGGGTGGGATTCAACTTCTGTACTTACAAAAGTGAATAGGAATTATTTTACTCCTAGTCCTTCTTTTGAGTTTTACTTGGTGACAAACAATGCAAGAGGCTTGCTTTCAAATATTCCTAAAAAATCCCTGCCCTCCTTCCTTCATCCAAATAAGTGAAGGATTAGGTAGAGCTTCTATGGGAAATGTCACTTAATTTAGCATGTTTGGAGACTGGAGCTGAAGGAAATGCACAATTCACAAGTTCAACAAAAATATCCTTTTGTAAGGTAGAAAATGCACATTCCCAAAAGTTTTACATCTCCTGACTGCCTGAGAAGTGTTTGCCTTATCATTTAGGCACTGTGATTGTGACCTTCCCTCTGAGTTGGCAGTTCTCACTGAGTCAAATTCCATGGACCTTCTGAGTTTATTTGACTGGAGGCTGCAGATATTCCATATTGGACAGGATCCCAGTAATCTGCTGTGCTTTTCCTTCTGTGTTACTTTTATACTTAAATGACAGTTACAGAAATTATATAATTTCTGTGGCTGATGAAAAACCTCTTAAAATATAGGAACCTGGATAGTAGTAAATTTTCCTTAACCTAATTCATAAGGACTTCTCTGACAAGCACGGTGCTAGCATATGAATTCAGTAATTCTGACACTGCTTGAAGCTTAATCTCTACTCCAAAGATACAATTATTTACGGTTTTCTCCCTTTCAGCTTTATGGCTCCCAGAAATCATGATTAAGGAAAAAAAAAAAGCTAAGTTGCAAATGCGCAGCATCTCTCAAGGTGGTAGTGTAGGCGGTGAGAAGGGAGGAGGGAAATAGCTTGAGACTTCTGTTGTTAAAGGAAATAATTATTCAGATAAATTGTTTGTAAATGTAAAGAGTAAGTACTAAAAAAGTTTGTCTACAAGTAATAGATAAGGATTGCAGCGTTGACTTTTGAAAGCTTATACAACCTGCTGGGATTTTGTGATGGAAATCCTTATTTTTTACTTGTTTAACTGAACTGCTATGCTGAACTTTGTACTTAGGTAGGTCACTTCCTTTGCTGTCTCACTAATACAACAGAGCTCGGTCTCCACCAGGACTTCTAGGCATTGCTTCAATACAAACATACAAATAATGATGCTGAGGCTGGAAAATCACCCTGTCTATTTTAAATGGGTATTTGTTTTTAGTCAAGATATAAATTAATAATATGTCCTATTATCGTAGTTGCAGCTGTGAAACAGGCAGATGGAAAGTAGAATTTGGTTTATTTGAAGAGAGAATTGAATCTGAAGATCTTGATAAGGTTTAATTTTTAAAACTTCTTATGTTTCTTAACTCCTCTATCTTGGGGAAAATCCTGCATTTTGTCTGTACTTAATTAGATTTATAAATAAATATTCCAGAGGCATTCTATAGTAGCTGTAAAGAGTACTTTTGCTTTGTTTCTTAATGTATACTCTTTATTTGTGTCCTTACTCACTGAAACAATGCCTAGACCGAACAAACAATTAATGTTGTCAGCAGTGGGTGAATCAGTGAAAATGAGCAGTGTGGTTTTTCTGGAGGGTGAAGAAATCAGCATGGCTGAAATGCTTCTGAGACGATTTCTTTCTAGCAGAACAATTTGTAAGTATGGCTGGTTAAAACTGCTCCATCAAAATTGTTTCTCAACAATAAATTAGTATGTTGACTAGAAACATGTTTTTCCTCCAGAAATGTTTCTTCTGGAAGATGTTGATTATTCTCTTTGTAAAAAGTCATGATGCACAAAGCCAAAATATTTGAGCCAAACATGCTACATGTTTTTCAGGGAAAATTATGTACAGCTGAATCTGCACTGAGAAAAAACAAAACAAAACAAAACAAACCCAACCCCTTGATTTGGGCCTGGTTGCCCTAAGCTTCTTTATAGGTATAGCTGACAGTGAAAGTGGTGCCCCAGAGGGTAACAGATCTTAGGGACACCTAACTTTTGCTCTGTCTCTCAGATCTTGTGCAGATCTGAACTTGGTGATTTGCCCAAATTTGTGGCATAAAGATGTTAAATAAGGTCTGTCTGTTGTAAGGACTGAGGCACACTGATAGGCAGGATAGGAATGCTTTATTGTCACTGCTTGTAGATTTGACATTTCTGAGATTTCAGACTTAGAAAAGTTATTTTGGCATCAGATGGACATGAACAATATGAAGAAGGGTAGAAAAGTGTTGAAAAAGTGTTTGGTTCATTCAGTGACTCTATTTTCTACCCTCAAAATAGATAACTCATAAACTGGAAGGGAACTGGTTAGTAGCAAATGAGAGTTCTTCAAGAGGGACATCAAATGTCCCAGTACTAATTAGTTGAAATTAAGATCATTCAAATATTTATATAGGGAAAGCAAGTATTCTGGGAACATGCTGGGATAAATCATGTGGCTGGAATATTAATAGCAAGGCAATAATTTTGCACAGAAAGAATCAAGGTGAAAACGTAGGGGAGGTACTGTACTATTATTGAAAGACAATTATACTAGAAGTTAATAAATACAGATGGTTAGTGAAAGAAGTGATAACAATGAAATTTTATGTGTTACTCTGACAGAGAAAAAGGGGAATTAAAATGGAACATTTACTGTGGGCCACTAAGTCAGAACAAAGTGTCTGAGACAAATACAGAAAAATGTGAAGGAAACTTGTATCTGTCCCCCTTCCCTGAGTGCAAACTCATTGTGTGTGTTCAGCTGCACTCCTGCGGTCAGGTGGGAGCCTTGGGCCAGTGCAGAAAGAATTTGAACCTGTGCTATCAATGAACATAGAAGGTGTCTGTGTCTGGTCCTTATGTGGCTGGCATGTGGCAGATAAATCTCTTGTCCTGTGCAATTTGCTGGCAGCCTGGCTGTTTTACTACCCCAGGCTGCAGTTATCATACATGGGTAGCTCTGACACATGGAGTGAGGTTGGGAGGAATTCCTGCTGCTCCACTGTCTTGGAAGACTGTACATTCGAACCTTAGATGAAGTGAGAATTAAGTCCCATAGTCCAACAGTGACAGGCTTCAAAACTACTGTCTAAATGCCTGAGTTCTTGTCAATAAAATTCCCTAAGTCCCTGAAGTTCTGAGGCATGTCCTGTGCTGCTTCTGTCTTGGCAGAATCACCCAAGTCTTCTGAGGACCTGTCTGCCTGGGCAGTCTGAACAGGTCTGGTAAGGGCTAAGGAGCTGGTTCTCAGAAATCTCACGACGAGCAGGCGGTGAGTTCATTTTATACAGTCAATCTGTAGCTGTCCCATTGTAGGCAGGATTTTATTAGCTACCAATTAAAGATGTACATATTTGTTGTAATATTACCTAATTTCCCATTCCACATAGCAAAGTGACTAGCCTCAGTATTGTTGATTTAATTTAGTTTCTTGTCACTTTATTTTCTTTAGAATACTTCTTCATCACTTCCTTTCATAAAAAAGGAGTGGAAGTGAAATTATTAAAAAGAGCTTGGTAAATTGATAATTTATTAATTGTTACATTGGTCTGCTTTTTATGTGATGGATTATTTTGTTACTGTGCTTAGGTAAAGGGGGGAAAAGGCAGGACCGTTCCAGTTTTAATTACTCCTCTTTAGCATACACTGCTTCAACATCGGCATTAAACGTGCATTTTTTCTAGGAAGTATATAATACTGCCACATAATGGCAAAAATCTTCAAACAATACAGGGCCTGGAAATGTCAAGTGTGGAGGAAATGAACTGGCACACTATTTAATTTTTTCTTCTTTTTTATTAATCTGTCTAATGTTGCTCAGCCACAAAGAACACATACCAGTTTAGGGTGAAAGCAAAGACAATGATCTGCATAAGAAACATAATGCAGGCAATATACAGTCCTTTTGCAGAAGGGTATCATATTCACCATAAGGAGGTCAAAAATGAGAACTCCTTTCTGGGGAACCTCTCATGTGAGAGCTTGGACTGCTTTGAATCATGACAGCTGTAAGCAGACTCTGAGGTACTTGCTCAGGTGATGACATGCCCTTTGGAGAAGGCACAGTGCTGCAGTCCAGCATTTCCCCTCACAGCCCCACTTAATGCAGAGAAAAGATTGATTTTCTCTTGTAAAGAGCAGGATATCTCAGATAGAAGATTTATCATTGCAACTTGCAGTTCTCTGTGTTTTGAACACTTCCATAGTGGTAGCTGGTGATTTAAGTTTAGGATCTATTCATTTTACTAAGCAAAATTGTGTTGAGGGAACATCTCCACAGGGAAGGTCTGGCTCAGTTTGTAGAGATGTACCCTAGCTAGAACAGGAACTGAGGGCACAAACTTGATGCAGACACGAAGAGCTGTAAATCCAAGTAAATACCCATACAGTCTGTGCTGAACTCCATATTGGTTCAGTCACAGTGATGCTTGTAGCTCAGATAGCTAGTTAAAAGCTACTTTGGGTATTTCATTATAAGCTGCTAGAACATCTTTCCTTCAGGCTGTGTCTTTCCAGGACACAGCAAATCTTTTTCTCCTCTCTGTATGCCTGTCTCCAGCAAAGGCAAACATCTGTGTGACTGTAGTCATGTTTGGCAACAGCATAGTCATACCCTCAGATCAAACTATCAGAGCACAGTTGCAGTATCTAGTCCTCCTCCCTTCATTCTCATAAAATAAACATGATAAGACTTCATTCACACCAATTAATGTAAAGGTTTGTGGACAAAGAGTAATGCAGTGGGACATACATTTCACATTGAGTGTTTCTAGTTAAATTGTAAAAAAATTGGAAGCATCCTGGCTGGAGCCAGCCCATGGCAAGGCCTTACTGTGGAAACATAGGCAGCCACCTGGGCTGTTTCTGTCAAGAATCCTGGGCAAATAATTTAGCAAATGGTGAAGGACTAGTTTTGAGGAAGGTATTCCTCTGAATTTCTCTGTTATAATGGTGTAGGAGCAGGGATGTAAGAACTTCTTTTCTTGAATTTCACTCATTCGGCTCTGGGGTGTTTGGCATGCTTGGACAACCTCCTCAGGGTTAAACATGGATTAATTTTTTCTCTGGATGGATAACGGGCCCGTTGCTGCACCATGTGGCGCATCCTCCCTTGGTCTAAATTGGCATCATGAATCTATTGCAGAAAATCTTGGCTCTGTTGAAGTCAACGGCAAAACTCTGACTGACTTCAGGGGGGACTGGGATTTATTCCAGCAAGTTCAGTGGGAGCACAGTTAAAAACTATATCTGGCTCTATTGTTTGACACTTGTTCACAGTTTGGTATTGTTTAAAACTTTAAAGAAGGTTGTAAGCCAGCTCCACCAACCCCTGGTGGCCCTGGGGCTTTTTGTTCTTGACCCCATGAAATAAGAATGCAACTTGCACAAAGAATTTACTTTCTGTATAGAAATAAACTTTTCCATGAAGGCAGTTACTGATTCTTTTTGTTTATATCATTACTCTGCAGTGCAGCTGTTATCCATATTAAAGCATATTTTCTAACCTCCAATTTTTTCAAGATTAAAAATCCATCTTAATTAGCAGAACTATTGGCTGGGTTGTTTTGTATTTCTATAATACACTCTGTCTCCTCATTTTTTTCTGTATGCATCATATACAAATAAGAACTTTGATTTCAAATATAGGGTTGACCCCTCTCCCTCTCAAGTTTACGAGGTGAAGTTACTTCAATTTGAGCAGGGTGGGATGAATGGAACATAAAAAATCCACATCATCAGCTTAAAATACAAGTCAAATGAAAATGAAGTTGGAACTTTACCAGCTGTATACTGACAAAAGTATATAAGATTTTAAGGAAGAGAAGCTGCTTAATATGGAGTAATGAACAAAACAAAACAAAAATGAGCCAACAGAAAAAGAAAAAAATGAAAGGAGGGACTAGGGGAAGCCCAGTGCAGAGAGCAATCCCAGAGGTCATTTTCAAATGTAAGTAAAGGGATGTTTTAATGTAAGGTACAGATTGATCTACTCCTTTATACATTTTTTTTTCCTTTTTATCCTTAACCTGAAAAATGAGAAAACCAAACAAGATCAACAAACGAAGCAAGGAAACGATTGTATGCTGCCATAATTGATAAGGCCTGGGCTCCATAAAATCTGGTCGCTTCCATTGAGCAGTACTGACTAGTGGTTATTTTTCTTCTATACAGTTCACTTGTGCCCATCATATAGGGGTGGAAGGTAATAACTGGACCCTTACTCATACAGGAGCAAGACTAGTCAAGGATATCCAGGAAGATTCCTTGGCAGAGGACCAGCTTCCTGCAGGAAGCCATTGCATGCAGATTTCCAGAGGGATGTAATACATGCAGATTCAGTCTGTGGTAGGTAAGGCTGTGAAGCAGTGAGGACAATGAGAGCACAAGAAGGGCTGCTCAGATTCTGCAAGGTGGAAGAGTAAAGTGGTGAAAACAGCAAATGATCCAGATAATGTAACAGCTGAGTAAATATATATTATCTGAAAGGAATCAGGAGTACGGCGTTTATCCTGGATATATGGAAACTAATATAACTCCCCTCCCCCAAAGGCCACTCTTTATTTAATTTATTA